>JACXGM010040898.1:0-10197 GCA_016801145.1 Umbra pygmaea
GAGAGAGTGAGAGAGAGAGGGAGAGAGAGAGTGAGAGAAGAAGAGAGGGAGAGAAGAAGAGAGGGAGAGAGAAAGCAGAAAGATAGAAAAATGATACCAACAAACCTATCAACATGATGCTTTTGATATGTAGAAATGTGTGATAGGAAACTGCAATGTGAAAATGGGACTTCAAGGCACTCGCTCCAATAAGTATGAAAAGCCTTTATTAAAGTGTCATAGAAAAAGATAAAAGAGCACCTACGCATTTTCAACTCACAGGCCTTACTCAGGGTGCAATCAGCCTTGGTTTTTTTAAGTTCCATTTTCACAACAACACTTTTTTGCAGTTTTCTATCAGACCTCTTTTATTCCGATGAGCATCTCTCCTATTTCTAGTTCATTCTAGCCATTCTCGGCCCTCTCTGTTTTGCATTTGATGTGGAAATGTGTAGTGGAGTGTTGTTAAGGGTGGACGTAGCCGCCAGCCTGCATCCTCCATACCTGCGAGGAACCTCCTGATCGGCGTACTTCACTGAGACCGTGTACGGGCCGTCCTGGGCGGGGGTATAGTTCACCGTGTGGGTTCCATCTCCGTTGTTCTTCACGGCGACTGGCTCTGCAGAACCTGGGGGGAAGTGAAGTATTAGCTACAAAATCTGTATGTAATATACGTGTCAATCTGTGTGTCCGGAGTGTTTGTAGCAACGTCAGGGGAACCCTCACCGGATGGCCCTGTCAGCAGCACCTCCAGGGGGGCTTTTCCTGCCAGGATGGCATCCACAGTGAAGCTCTGAGGTACGTGGGCTCTGACTCCATCACCCAGCCCGGGACCAAAACACTTCACCTTGCTGGGGTCCACCACATCCCTCACCGGCACACGGAACGGGCTGCCTGCAACACACACATTAACATGCCTTTCCAATCAGCTTGGGAGGAACTGGATGGTATGATGTAGTTGGAATACAAGCGTGCATCTGTGGTCCAGATGTTACTACTGAAAACAGAGAATGTAGAGTATATAGAGAGTCTAGAGAGCATAAAGAATAAAGGAAACACAGAAAGTATAGAGTACAAAGAGAATAAAGGTTACAAAGGGAATATGGAGTACATAAAAAATAACGATGAGTTACCAGGAATGGGGTGTCCTCCAAAGCTGATGTTGACATCGTACTCTCCTGGGGTGAAGGGGACATACTCCACACTGCAGCTGCCATCTTTGTTGTCTTTACACGTCATCTTGGCCTCAGACGCCCCCTCGATGGTCAGGCCCAGACCTCCGGTACCAGCCCCTCTATGCATCATGACAACACACACCTTATTAACACACATTATTAACACACCTTATTAACACACATTTGGAGAAAGCGTTGGATTTAGGATAATCAGGCTTCCATCCCACCTGGTCTCCACGGTGAAGCAGTTGGGCTTGTTGATGAGTCCCCCCTCCAGCCCCGGGCCATAGGCCCTGACCCGGGTAGGGTCACATCCCTCCATGACCGACACCCTGAAGGGACTCTTCGGTACGGCCACGTCATCATAGAGCACTTCAATCAAGTGCATACCTGCGCCAGATCAGACCAGATCAGACCAGATCAGACCAGATTTGACCAGATCAACCAAAGAAATTTTTCAAAACAATGAAAGTGTTGTATAAGTGTGGTATTCTGATTGTTTTGCTTTTAGTTTAGAAAGACATGTTTTGTATATGGCGTTACATATCCCTTCAGACATCCCTTTAAATGTATATGTCTTGAAGATGCCTGTTCTTATGGCGTTAGGTAAGAAATCGTACAAAACAGGAAACTCATTCACGTGTACATTTCCGGAGTAATGGAAACGTAAAACCTTGTACGTCTATGAAATGTAAAAACAGTCAGTTTACCCTAACCTTAACCTCAATAACCTAGCATGTTATCCCTGAACTTAACGTTCCCAAGTACCCTAAATTGTAACCCATTAGTCTATTCTAGGAAATGTTTCCGTAGAACGGTCATTTAAATCGTACGGCCATTCAAAAGCTCACATTTGAATGGCCATATCCATAGGTCAGTCTACATAACACAACGACATTTCCATTACGTACAGGTACCCACGTGTTGCCACGAGAACACATTACTTCATGATATTGTATTGAATGCTTCTTATGATAAATTACATTGCTATGGCATGGTAAGGTGAAACTAATGCAGAGTGCACACAAATAACCCCTCTGCCGCACATCCATTATACTGTAACAACATTCGTCAGAAGTCCCTGAGTGTATCCCTGAGTGTATCCCTGATTCCCCAGCTAGTGGCGTTACTAGCCCAGCACAACAGCCCCCTGACCTCAGACTGCTAATAATAGCTTCAGTTAGAGCCCTGTTAGTGAGTGGATTTGACCAGGTCACACATACCAAAGCTTTCCTCTCTATGTCCAAGCTCTCTCTCAGGTCTCTCTCTCATCACCTCCCTCTCAGCTCTCCACTAATCCCTCGAATCACGACTCTGCCTCATCATGTATTTATACCCCCCACATCAATCTATCAAGTCCCAAATAGACCCTGTACTCAGACACCTGTTGAGACCTCATCTTTCTCTGTCAGAGACCTCTGTTCCGTCTTTCACTAGCTACTAGCGTTTAATCATTGTTTTCTATACACCTCTGTTGGCTGGGACTCCTTGACTTCCAGAAAGGCCAGACATTGGTTAAATTTCTTGTATAGGTCTGTACTGCAGACACTTCCAAAGTACATAACCTAACATTGTTTGTAGAATTGTGACTTTGTATAGGTCTTGTTTAAGGATTCATTTTATAACAAAATAAAATGTTAAACAAATAACTTATCAGACTATCCATATACACAGCTACATCTTCCCTTTATGGATATTTAGGCTAAATGGATGGAAATTCCTAAAAATACACAATCCAGCAATTTAGCTTTATCTATCAGAAATGCTATCAAACGATATCAGAAGCTAGCAATAAGAAACGCTCTCAGAAATGTAAAAGAAAGCTGTCAGAAATACTACCAGACAACCTTCAGAAATGTTACGAGCTTTCACTCTGTCTACAACCATTCTTGAAGGCGGTGTACACAAAATGTTTAGAAAGATATCAAAAAGCTGTCAGAGATCTGTAAGAAATCTAAACAAAATAATCAAAGCTTTAAGCTGTCAGGAATGTATTAAAAGCTATCATAAATTTATCAGAAAGTTAGCAAATTCTTTTAGACAGCTATCAGAAAAAAATTGAAAGTTATCAGAAAGCTAATGAAAGTTATCAGAAAGTTATCGAAAGCAATTTGAAATGCCATCATCTTTCACTTTGTCCCTCACCATCCTCAAAGGCAGTGTACTCCACTCTGTAGGTGCCATCGCCCTTGTCTGTGATGTAAGTCTCTGTGTTTGTGCCTGAAGGGTTGATGATGTTTGCTTTCACATGTTCCCCGCCAATCTTTGTAGTTTTACGGGCATCCACAATAAAGTGAGTGGTGACTTCCTTGAGGACTCCTATAAGAGAATAAAATAAAATTAAGTGTAATCGTAGGGAGAATTTTTAGCTATTGGTTTTATTAGCATCTAATTGTTAGCTACATTTGCATTAGATACATCTTAGCCAGTCTACCTATGGTAATGCAGACTTTAACTTCAGGTACTTTTACCAGTCTGCTATAGTGACCACAGGTACTTTTACCAGTCTGCTATAGTGACCACAGGTACTTTTACCAGTCTGCTATAGTGACCATTATTAGGGAGCTGTGCTTTATTTTTTCTGTAAAGCATAGTGTTATAATGAAAAAGTTACTGTAAAATAGGCTACAGTAATAATATTGTCTAGTGTAGTATGCTGTGACTATTGTAATACAGCTAGTTTAATATAGCCTACTATACTGTATGTCAGGCTGGTTTTGAGGTGTTGTTACTGACTGGTGTGTTTCTGTCTGTCAGGCTGGATCTGAAGGTGTCGTAACTAATTTTCTGTATAGGTCACTGCGATATTGGTTAAAACTGGCCATATTGAACTAGGCTTTTATAATTGAAGTTACTGTAATATAGGTTATTGTAACACTCCCTAGCTCCACCTCCTTACCTCTAGGCTCCACCCCTGGTCCGTAGACCTGCACTCCACTGGTGTCCACGGCCGGGTCTACCTGGATGACCGTGGGGAACTTGGGTACAACAAGGCCTCCGTACTTAATGGTGATGGTGTGTGTTCCATGGAAGGGTGGGATGTAGGTGACGGAGAAGGTCCCCTCGGCAGTCTTCTGGATGTGGACCTCAGCCTGAGCGCCGGACTGAGACACGATCTCGATGGTCAGCTCGGCCTCGCCGGCGCCAGTGCAGTCCACTGTGAAGTAGGCTGGTTCCCCTGCCTTGGCCTTCTGCAGGCCTGGACCGCTAGCTGTTACCTGGAGGTTAGGGTTAGGCGTAAGTTTAGATCAAGTTTTAGGTGCAGTTTTACATTAAGGTGTAAAACATGAAATAAAACCTTTAGTGAAAAAACTGCAATAGATGAACAGGGCATCAGTAAATTGGCATATCAATAATTCCAAGGAAGGAATACAGTACAATACCTAAAAACCGTAAAAACAATATTAAAAATCATCTCAGCTCGTACCTTGCTGGGGTCCAGACATGGTTTCACAGCCGCCTTGAAGGGTGAGCCTGGGATGTGCTGCTCCCCAAACAGGATGTTGATGGCGTACTCTCCAGCCTCTGTGGGCAGGTAGGCCACTGAGCAGGTACCGTCGCCGTTGTCCTGACACTCGATCTTGGCCTCGCACGGCCCCTCCACCGTCAAGCCCAGTCCACCGGCCCCTGCTCCCTTGGTGTCGATGGTAAAGGGGGCAGGTTTACCCACAATGCCCCCCTTCAGGCCTGGCCCGTAAGCGCGCACCTGAGGACCAACGGTAATGGAGGTTAATGAGCCACGTTGTTTGTTAAAACCCTGATGGATCACTACAATGTTTTTGTATCTGCTGACGTAAGCATGAAATGTATGCTTGTGAACTACTTATGACTGTCTTATGAATGGGTTAGGCTCTTTCTGCATGTCCACTTCAAATGTTTCTCACCTTGGACGGGTCAGCGGGCATCACTGCCTCCACAGCGAAGGGGCTCCCAGGCACGGGGTTCCCATCGTAGGTGACCTCCACCTTGTAAGGCCCCTCTTCCGGGGGAATGTACTTCACTGAGTGGGCGCCTTTGGCCGCATCCGACTCAATCTTGCAGGGGATCGGTCGGCCGGAGGGCGAGGTCATCTTGACGGCCACCTTTCCCTGCCCGCCAGCTCCCCGGGTGCTGATGGAGAACTCCTGGTCTTTTCCCACTTCCACATCTACAAAACACGAACCACACGGGGCACAGGCAACACGCTCAAAGTCTTGGACAGGGTAAGAGAGAACAATCGAATATGCACTTCTGTAAATGTCACGCCACGGTTTTGATACAATGTTCCCCATTTACGCCTCCGGGACAGACACAGATGAGAGGAGAAGCAGAGTGGAATTCACAATGTGAGCCTGTTCAAACTTAAATTGCTTTACATGACTTCACTCTGCTGTAGGATGCACGGGGGAGGATGCGGGGAACGTACTTGTGTCCAGTCCTGTGACTTTCACTTTCCCCAGGTCTAGAGGTGGAGCCACAGTGATGTGGAATGGGCTCTTGGGGATGGGGTCACCTCCATAAGTAACAGAGATGGTCATCTGTCCCTGAGAGAGGAACCACAGATGGATGGGGAATGTAAGACCACCTTCGGTTGAGGTCTACATGGTGAACATGTGACTGTGTTAGCCAATGGAATGGGCCCCTCTGAGCAAGCTCCTACCTGTTGGACAGCGGTGTACTTGACAGTGTAGGAGTAGTCGTGGTTGTCGATGATCTCGAAGTCCCTTACAGCTTCTCCTTTAAGCCCTGCTGCTGTGAACTGGACCTCAGGCGCTGCCTTTCCTGCTCCCTTCGTGAAGATGCTGAAGTGGGTTGGGGTACCCACCTCGACGCCTGTTGGACGCAGACCCAACAGCGAATATTACTCCCACTTTCGTTCTAGGCAAAAGCAGCCGACCCTTCAATCTCCCTTGTTTTCCCACACAATGCATTCTCATGGCAAGACGTGGTATACTGTACATAATGGATATTATGCTGTGTATGCAGACTTACGCTATGGCCAATCAAAGTTTTTTTTCGTATTGAATCTCCATTGGGACCCATATGAGTTTGTTGGACATCCCATTGGAACACTTCAGAGAATAGACCAATTGTTTACAATTTCAAGTACTTGGGGAAAGTTTAGTTCCTGAATAATATGCTACGTTAGTGAGGTTAAGGTTAGGGTAAGGTTAAAATTAACTGACTTTTTTTACGTTTTGTAAACGTAAAACATATGTTTTCCGATTTCGGACAATTTTGTACGTATCGCCATGAGAACAGCCTGTCCCACAGGAGCGGTTACGTTACCTGTCTTGTTGAGTCCAGGGCCCTCGGCCCTCACCTTTCCAGCATCATGGGACGGGTCCACCTTGACCCTGAAGGGGCTGATGGGGATCTCGTGGTCGGCGAACAGCACCATGATGGTGTACTTCCCGGCACCAGGCGGCGTGTACTTCACCGTGAAGGTGTCGTTGTCGTTCTTGATGATGTCAAAGTCGATGTCAGCCTCGGATGGACCGACCACGCCTGGGGCGCACTTGATCCCTATACTGATGTCTCCTGGGGGGGGGGGGGGTGAACCTTCGTGTTAGTGTTATTAAAACACAACGAAATACTGTTGGTTATTCCACAAGGCTAAGGCGTCCTACGCTGACGTTTTTTAGTCCGTGGTTCTTCAGCATAGTCTAGATTCACAATATGGTTTTAAACGGGTACTTCGTTGGGGAGGATGGTTTGCCTGGGACCAGTTCTAGACGGTGTAGCCAGAAATCAACCTAAAAAGTTGGATTTACCGCCCCCACATACCTTGGCCAGCCTCAGCGCAGTCCACGGTGAAGTAGGTGGGCTCGTTGGCCTTCAGGCCAGTCTTCTCCACTCCTGGCCCGTAGACCTTCACCTTATCTGGATGACAGCCCTCCCCAACAATCACCTAAATGGACCAACACATTGTTAGACACCACTACTGCCACCTGAAATGCCACTCATATCTGTAATTGAAGTGGAACATTATCATGTCTAGTTCAGGTGGCTTTAGTTCAACAGGCTAACACAGTCTGGTTAAAGGCCAGGAGGCCCGGTTGTAGAGCCCGCTCTCTGACTCACCCTGAAGGGGCTGTTGGGAACGTTGACGTCTCCCCAGGTGATGATGATGGTGTGTTTGATGGGCTTGACTGGGACGTACACGCAGAAGAAGGTTCCGTCGCCCTTATCAGTGATCTTGATATCGATTGTGATGCCGTCTGAATCCTGGGCGTAGATCTTGAGCTGGCCTTTGCCAGCCAGGCGGGCGTCGATGGTGAACTCGGCCGGTTTGTTTACGATGACACCAGTGGGCTCCAGGCCGGGACCAAAGGCTTTCACCTGCAGCACAGAGACACACAATCAAAGAGTGTCTGTTCTGTTTCTGTGTACGTGGTGTAAAGACCGCTCCTTTAAGGGGCGGAGTCTAATCAGAACTCACCTTTTCAGGGAAGCACTCATTGGCTGCTGGGAGGATATGGGCCATGAAGGGGCTGTCCTTGATGTCTTCGTCATCACAGATGACATGGACGGCGTAGTCCCCTGGCTCGGTGGGCCAGTAGCGGACATCACAGGAGCCGTCCCCTTTATCATCACACTCTATCTTAGCCTGGGACGGACCCTCGATAGAGAACCCTGAGGGAGGGTGAATGGAACAGTTTAGTTTCCCAAACAGTTTCCCAGTAATAAACAAATGTCCTTCCAAGCATTGGAATATCAACTGATATGTCATCTTGTTACTTTGGAGAAAAACTGCCTTTTCTTAATTAAAAAAATGTTAGTGTATTGCTTTAAAGTTTACAGAAACTACTAAAATGAATGCATTCCTTAATGATTAATACGAACTACTAAAGTGAATGCATTCCTTAATGATTTATACTAACTACTAAAGTAAATGCATTCCTTACTGATGTATAATAACTACTAAAGTGAATGCATTCCTTAATGATTTATACTAACTACTAAAGTGAATGCATTCCTTACTGATGTATAATAACTACTAAAGTGAATGCATTCCTTAATGATTTATACTAACTACTAAAGTGAATGCATTCCTTAATGATTTATACTAACTACTAAAGTGAATGCATTCCTTACTGATTTATACTAAACTACTAAAGTGAATGCATTCCTTACTGATTTATACTAAACTACTAAAGTGAATGCATTCCTTACTGATTTATACTAACTACTAAAGTGAATGCATTCCTTAATGATTTATAATAACTACTAAAATGAATGCATTCCTTACTGATTTATACTAACTACTAAAGTGAATGCATTCCTTACTGATGTATACAAACTACTAAAGTGAATGCATACCTTACTGATTTATACTAAACTACTAAAATGAATGCATTCCTTAATGATTTATACTAACTACTAAAGTGAATGCATTCCTTACTGATTTATACTAACTACTAAAGTAAATGCATTCCTTACTGATTTATACTAACTACTAAAGAAAATGCATTCCTTACTGATTTATACTAACTACTAAAGTGAATGCATTCCTTAATGATTTATACTAACTACTAAAATGAATGCATTCCTTAATGATTTATACTAACTACTAAAGTAAATGAATTCCTTAATGATTTATACTAACTACTAAAGTGAATGCATACCTTACTGATTTATACTAACTACTAAAGTGAATGCATTCCTTACTGATTTAGAGCAAATACAAAAGTGTGTTCATAAGTGTTCATTCCACTTAAATTCCAGTCAATTGACATATAATGCTTTTTACTAAGGAACATCTGGAATATGAATTGAACTGGTATTATTTTCTGAACTGGCGTGATCCCCCTCCAACTCCTGGGCTGACTTACCCAGAGTTCCAACTTCCGTGCCGATGGCTTCGACTACAAAGTCAGCTGACTTGCCGACCTGACCGGTCACCAGGCCTGGACCCCAGGCTCTCACCTTCTGGGGCCCCGCCTTCTCACTGACCTCTACTTCAAACGGGCTGCAAAAGACACACACACACAAACATTAGACATACAAAGTTCACAAGTCACACACACATTAGACCTGCAGAGCTCATTTAAACAGTAGTGTGTAAACCATATATTATTATGTTACAGGTATGAAGCCTTATAATGAATATAATTTCTTAAAAATGTCCAGGCCTTCACAAGAGATTACTGAAAGCCCTTACCTGCGTGGGATGGTCTGTCCTCCCCAGGTGATGTGCACTGTGTATTTACCCGGCTGGTTGGGGAGATATTCACACTCATATATGCCGTCACCAACATCTTTCACCTTCACTGGTTGTTCGGCCCCGCTGGGTCCGGTCACAGAGACCTTGAGCTCCCCGCTGCCGGCCCCTTTGGTGAAGACCTTGAAGTCTGCCACTTCCTTCACCCTCACTCCCTTGGGCTGCAAGCCTCGGCCAGTGGCCCGGCAGGCGTTGGCGTTTATGGCTGGAGAGACAGAGGTGTTTGTCAGGAAGGCGGTAAAATCCGAGCTAACGGCTTTGGACCAACTGCAGATGGCAGGAGCTGAACGGGAGCATTCACATACGGTACGAAGCCATATGCAAATATATGCAAACATGGTGCATACAAAATGCAACAGAGAACGTCCACTGGGAGGATATAGAACATCGTTAGTCGGTTGCCATAGGATACCAGCTTTGACGTTTGACAGAGAGCCGAAACAGGAAGAATAGCACAATGCTGAATGCAGTACACTCACACTATGTGTAACACCATATCATGTATTGGTTGTGGCATTAAATTATAAATATAGCTTCCAGGCATTGACTGATTATCCAGTCCAGTAGCACAGTTGATTGCAGGCTAGGTTATAGGCTGTAGTTTGAATAAATCAAACCCTTGAATGTTAACTGGGAAAACAACAGAGCAAGCAGAAATATTTGACACTGAAAAATGTTTTTATGCTACCTACTGTAGAATCACTATCCTGGCTAGATTCAATGTGCAACAAGACAGAGATAGACAGAGATAGACAGAGATAGACAGAGATGGACAGAGATGGACAGAGATGGACAGAGATGGACAGAGATGGACAGAGATGGACAGAGATAGACAGAGAT
>JACXGM010040899.1:0-10197 GCA_016801145.1 Umbra pygmaea
GGAATTTGCTTAAGAAGAGGGATGTAACATATTAGAGATGTTATACATATATGATGTTATGAGGACATCTGGTGGTCATCTGATATAATGACATGAAGAGTCACGTGTGTATGTGGGGTGACTAAAAGGATCAGTTTAATAAAGTTGGCTGATGAAGTAAGGTCAGTTTGAGTCTGTCCGTATAGAGAACAGAACACTTCTTAGAGTCCTCGAATGTTTCATTGAATACCTATTGTCAGGAAAAATCGAATGTTGATTGTAAAACTAACTTTTCCTCGCTCACGTCAACCAGTCCAAAATAGATTCGTAATTCATTTTCCTCGTCTCCTCGTCTCCATCCAATCCGTTGCGACAAGGAAAGGGTGCAAGAAAAATAAAATTGAGATCCCCCCAGGGTGTCTGTATCAAGTTTAAAGTGAGCCGTGCAACTGCAAGCGCAACACCGTAGCAGAACCAGAAAGTTCATTTCGAGTTATATCTTACAGCTATGTTGTCTGTTTTACAACACGTTAGAAATCGTGGTGATATTCATAGAGCATTACGTCCATGCTCAAGAAATACTGAACACTTGTATGGGTTTTCAGCTACACGTACCGAAACGGTTGACAAGCGAGGACCCGCGATCACCCCTTCAAGAACGTGTTCGGGAAAGCGTTACAATGTTCCCCCAAGTGCGGAATTTGTAGCGAGGGTGTCCGGTATTGCCACTATGGGCAAGTTACCGTATCAAAATACTGCAGATGGGCTTGATGCAGCATTTATTGGGGTCCCAATCGATACTGGTACGTCCAACCGACCTGGAGCAAGGTAAGTTCTCTGCCTTGCATACAACTACTGTACTTTGACAAAAAATATTCTAGTTGGAACATTGGAAGAGCATTGATTGTATTGCACTATACAGTAATTGACATTCTGTATGTTAGGCCTATGTCATTACTCCAGTGATTCTTGTTATTATTCCAGTGATTCCGGTAACTAGAATTATCAATGTAACTGATAAGCTAAAACCAATATGGTCAATGGTCTTCCACAGATTTGGCCCTCGTCAAATCAGGGCAGAGTCTGCGATGTTAAGAGCGTACAACAGTGGCACCCGGGCAGCCCCCTATGAGTCTCTAATGGTAGCTGATATTGGGGACGTCAATGTCAATGTATATGACCTAAAAGACACCTGCAAACGAATCCGGGAGGCCTACCGTACCATCATGGCCACAGGCTGCATTCCCCTTACAATGGGTGAGGTCTAACACCACTTTCTGCTATACAGGATGTTAGACATTTTGGGCTTTGTAAGGTAGAACTCTAACCTTCTCCCTGTCGCACATCGAGTGATTAATTGTTGTACAGCTCATGAACATGGCTGACAATTACAGTGTAAAGGTCACCTTTATGATGTTTTCACGTGACAACTGAAGATCCACTGAGTTTACTGTAACTAATCTATACTTTGTTGTATTTAAACAGGTGGTGATCACACTATAGCGTACCCTATTCTCCAAGCAAGTGCTGAGAAGTAAGTACTGTATGAGTAGACTGTACTGTATATCAGGGCCACATTCCCACAGATTTGTGAAAAGGTTAATTTATCGTTTAATCTTCACTATTTATTTAAATGGCATGACATGGAAGTTTACAGACATTTAGTTTTTTCTATTTCACTTTGTTGGACAGCCCAGGTTTGTCTTCATTATTTGTGATTAAGCACATTTTATTTTTCTAATTGCTCTGATAGCTTGCATGTTCCTGCTCCCAGAAAAGTATCATTTGACTAAAAAATTCACAAAATTATATACAATTACAAATAAAACTTTGTGTTCATCCAAAACCTGCATCATTTAAGGGTTTTAGTTTACATAAAAGCATATAGCAGTTCCTGGATGCTTACAATTCTGTACATTTAAATTAGCTTGACCAAGATTTGTGCTGCATGTGGGGTAATATGTTGGACTATGTCAGTGGTTTTCAAACCTCTTTTAGGGATCCTCCAGCCATTCCACGTGTTAGATGTGTTCCAGAGCAAGCACACCTGAATCAACGAGAGGTGTCTGGCTGCAGACCTCCAGTGTCAGGCTGCTTCTGTTGCAGGCTCCAGTGTCAGGCTGCCTCCAGTGTCAGGACCAGAAATAACAAACGTTTTGTGCGTAGCTAATTTGATCTAAGCCTTACCCAAACCCTTACCCTAACCTTAACCACTCAGAAACCTTGCTGTTAATTTGATCTAAGCCTTACCCAAACCCTTACCCTAACCTTAACCACTCAGAAACCTTGCTGTTAATTTGATCTAAGCCTTACCCAAACCCTTACCCTAACCTTAACCACTCAGAAACCTTGCTGTTAACTCCATGTTACATGTGTTATATCTACGCTATTTACTGTTCTCGCGGTAATTTTGGAAATACGTGTAACTTGAAGGATCATGACTAAAAGTGGGCATAACTTGAAGGGGTGTAACTTAAAGTCTTGCTGGCTGCAGACAGATACTATTGAAAAAGTTTTGTTTTTTCCGGTCCTGACACTGGAGCCTGCAATGTAAGCAGCCTGACACTGGAGCCTGCAATGTAAGCAGCCTGACACTGGAGCCTGCAATGGAAGCAGCCTGACACTGGAGCCTGCAATGTAAGCAGCCTGACACTGGAGCCTGCAATGTAAGCAGCCTGACACTGGAGCCTGCAATGTAAGCAGCCTGACACTGGAGCCTGCAATGTAAGCAGCCTGACACTGGAGGTCTGCAGCCAGACCCTCTTTGAATCAACTAATCAAGCCCTTCTTGAATCAGGTGATCGTAGTGCAGGGCAGCAATCAAACAGGGAGACTGCTGGGAAACAGAACTTGTGTGTTTATCAGATATGGCCCCGTGTGTCTGATCCACGTGGATGCTCATGCTGACACCAGTGACGTGGTTCTGGGGGAGAAGATTGGCCATGGAACCCCATTTAGACGCTGTGTAGAGGAGGGCCTGCTGGACTGCAAGAGGGTGGTACAGATTGGCCTGCGTGGCACGGGCTACTCTCCGGACGCCTACGAGTGGAGCCGGGCACAGGTATTACTGAGATTGCCCTTATCTGGGGCTGCACAAAACCTTACCATAGTTGGCAAGAAGACATGCATTTTACTATCTCTCAAGGAGTAATTTGTAGATTTTTACAGTTTGTAAACTGGTCACATGAACGAGAAGGTAGTTCAGTTCTTCAAACATTTCGTGTGTGTATTCTGTAGGGTTTCCGCGTGGTTCAGGTGGAGGAGTGTTGGTTTAAATCTCTGGCTTCTCTTATGGCTGAGGTCAGGGCCCAGATGGGATCACGTCCCGTCTACCTCAGCTTTGATATTGATGCTTTAGACCCAGCGTTTGCTCCGGGTACAGGCACACCAGAGATAGCTGGCCTAACTCCGATACAAGTAAGAACATTTACTCGACCATTTCACTTGGATATTTGGAAGAGGTTGCTTTTTATGTTGACAGTGGATTAGGGCTGGGCGATATGTCCAAAAAATGATATCACGATATAAAATAGATATTTCTTCGATACGATATGCCTGACGATATATTGAAATATATATAGGACCTGCTGTGACTTGATTACATCAAAGTGTATAGTCTGCTGTATAAACAAAAACAATACATACAAAAAATATTGATTGAACTTGTTATATTTCTGTTTAGGAGTTTCAGGTAAAACTGAACTACAAGCAATATGAAATACTCCTCATTTGTTGGATGTTTCTTTGTTTCAGAAAAAAAACAGCTGTTATCGTGATATGTCGATATGGGATATTCTTCTCGATATTATTTTCCAAAACTTGATAACGATAAAAATTGAATTATCACCCAGCCCTACAGTGCATCCAATGCACTGTCACACTAGTCGTCTCTGGGTTTTTCTGTTAGAAATCTAATTCAAAACAACAAAACGCTTGATAATGCCAGTAGCCTAAATCTCCTTTTAAGTTAAAAACACTTGTTACAGCACTGGTATTTTTGACGTAATCACTACTGTCATTAAGGAGGCCCCTGCTGACACAGTCTTTCTCTCAGGGACTAGAAATCATCCGGGGCTGCCGTGGTCTTAACCTGGTGGGTTGTGATCTTGTAGAGGTTTCTCCACCGTATGACACCACAGGTACAGTACTTAGCCTCTCTTTGTGACATTGCTTAAAGGTGCTATTTGTAGAATTCAAGCCATAAATTGTAAATGGACTGCATTTATATAGTGCATTTTTCTGACCAACAATGGCCGCCAAAGTGCTTTACAATGCCTCACATTCACCCATTCATTTACACATTCATACACCGATGGTGGTGTCAGCCATGCAAGGCACAAGCCAGCTCATCGGGAGCAACTGGGGTTAGGTGTCTTGCTCATGGACACCTCGACACTTGGTCAGGAGGACCCGGGGATCCAACCACCAACCTTCCGGTTGCTAGACAAACTACTTGACCCACTGAGCCACTGCCGCCCCATAACAACCTCATCTTTTCAGCTGACCTGCTTACAAACTCTATAAATTCTGTATACCTTGATATTATAAAATAAAAGAATGTATGTATGTTAGATAATAATTTCCTACATCATGCAGTGCTTGGTTACACAAAAAAGCACAGCCTAAATGCATACCGGTATATTTATATTAAAGATGAATTGGCGAGTACCCATTGACAAAAACTGAAGAAGCACAACGGGTCTCATTCTCATTGAAAGTCCTGTTTGAATAGCAAAACAGACACTGCATTAGTGTAGGATATCATTCTTCCATCTGAACTACTTTTCCCAATGTCATGAAATCAATGTCCTACAGCTTTTGAAGGTACGTAGATAGTGTGATTTCCAATCTGTGAAATTCTAGTGTACTTTTCTAACTGTGCGCGTTATCATTCTTTTAAATATGTTTTCTTTGTTCTTGTAGGCAATACAGCCCTGACTGCTGCCAACCTGCTTTTTGAAATGATGTGTGTCCTTCCAAAGATAAAATATTATGATTAATTATGTCGCCACGGCTCCTTGCATTAATTGAAAGAATGGCACTTATAGCACAAATACTGAACTGATTGCATTGATTTATCTTACATCTTCCAAGCGATTGTTAAATAGTAGTACTATTAAATTACAAACAAGGAGATTGATAAAAGCAGAGAAATTAATACCATTTTCCTCTTTCATTAACATAAAGGATTTATTGCACACAGCAAAGTAAGATGTACCGTAACAGAACCTTTTGCAATGTCTGCTAATAAGAATTTATTTTGCCAATAATTGTACCAGTGTTATTAGTATAGTAGTTTTGTAACAAAAACATGTTTAATAGAATAAACAACAGTACTGACTCATGACCACATTATTATTATTATTATTATAAATCCATGTAAAACAAATCATTTATCCGTTTATGATAATGTACAGACATGGTTGAAGATACAATATGAACAAAAAATGTTCAGTAGCCAACTCAACTGTTCTCATGACCACAATATCAAAGTTTAATGTTAAATTGGGTTAAGCACATTAACTTTACTTTCCATGTATTCTGATCTTTATAAAAAAATAGATCAGATGTTGCATAAAATGTTTGTTCTCCAACATACAGTACACTTGTCAACGCTACATGGAGCCACTGGTTAAGTGATGTGGTTAATAAAAAGAATCCGGTATAGACAAAAGGAAAGATCTAGCACTTACTATAACAGAAAAGCAAAATTATAGTTTTTTCTGCACTCAATAAGTATGTCTACTCATGTACAGTAAGTATGACCTGGATATTAGCAGCCATGGAAATCAGAAGGCATTGTAGAAGTTACAGTATATATTGCACTAGAATAAGTCTTAAGTTCAGGGAGTTTTTTGAATGTGAGATCAGATTTGTTAAAGAAAATAAATCTAGTGGACATGATTCACTATTCACAGTAACAAATGTCCATGAAAGTGACATGAAAATCAGAGTACAATCATATAGATCAGCAATACTCATTCCATATTCCTGCGAGCCGCAATTCAGTAGGTTTTCACTCCAAACCAAATTTAGCACAGGTGACGCTAATCATTACTACGATAAAACGACAACTCAGGGTAGTCGCATCTGCGGTTGGACGGAAAACTTACGTAGTCGCAGCTCGCGGGAGCAGAATTGAGTATCGCTGATATAGATTAAGCCTAGATGTGTGATTAGGATGGGTGATGGCTGGAAAACATGCAGGCATCTTCTTGTTACCACAGTGATTCATTTTATCTAGGGGTTTTAACAGCAGCAGGTATTAGAAATAAGAAAATAAAACGACAGCATGCAGACGAAGGGATCAGAATGGGAAAGCCAGGTTGGAAATGTTGGAACGGTTGTTGCTTTCAGATGCACCATATTCTGTACACTCAGGAAACAGATCCTACTTTAAACTACTTCTGTAACAAATAAATATTAAGTGCAAAAAAGGCAGCTCTAACTCCAGCAGAACACCAGGCAGTGAGTTGAGGGCAAATTAATTTAGCCGAGTTTGTCCCAATGAGCCAAAACAAACCCGTTTTTGAAAGTCATTTCTTCAGACCACGTTCCAGTGCATGCACTCAAAACAAACGGTAGCAACCTTGGCTTTCAGACACAGGTCACTTCAGTGTGTCCATTTAGGGCTGGATCCTGACTTGAGCTGTTTGCATGCTGTGTATCTAAACTCTGGAGCACGTCTTATTTAGGATATTTTTCACATCAACACAACTGGCGCATATGCCCCACAAGATTCCCTATTTGGAGGCAGTGATCTTGTCCAGCCCCGGCCAGGCAGGGATGTAGTACCTGGGCAGGGTTCCTTCCATCAACCGCTCCATCCAGAGGCCAAGCCGGTCCAGTTTATGGTGGATCTGCAGTGTCGCGGTGGAGCGTGACCTGGGGTTAGACTTGCGTGGTGGGTGGTCTTCCCTGGAGTTGGACCTGGACCTCCGACCGCCCCCCGTGGCACCAACGGGGCCTTCGTCCTCAGAAGACTTCCCATCGAGGTCCTCACCGGTGTAGACGGGCTTGAAGAGGCACAGGTACTTCTTGTGGCCGTTGAGGGCCAGGACGTAGCCCGTGTAGTCCATCTTGTGGCGGGCGCAGTCGTCCTCGTCGGTATCTATCTGCATGGCATCCTGGGCAAACTCCAACAGCGTTTCCATCCATGTGCTGTGCTTGTCCACGTTCAGAAAAGAGAAGTGTAGCGTCAGGCTCCTGGAAGCAAAGGGAAGAGTTTTTAAATACAACTATAATGTTCTCTAAAGTAATTGTGTATTGTGTAAAGTTTTAAAATTATTACTATTGTTGTGAAAAAGTATTAGCCCTGTCGGATATTCAGAATGTCTTTAACATATTTGGTCAGATCTTTTCTTTTCAGTAAATAATATATATAGACGCAGTCAGACATTAAGACTCAACATTTGATTGATATAGCAGGTAAACAAACATGCAATCTATAAATAAATGGACTATTAGGGTCAGTTGTTTGAATTCCTAGATAAGCAATCAGGCCTTATATAAATCTGACTAACATATGTTCTTGTCATCAGATAGCCATTGTCAGTTTCAAAGCCACATCATACAACAACAAAAAAGAACATTCCTGAGAAACAAATGTTGATGCCCATCAGCCTGTAAAGGGGGAATAACATCTAGAGCTCTGCAGGCTGCTCTCAACTCAAAGCATAAACCACTGCAAATTAATTCACTTTTTGGGAAATATTGGCCCTATGAAATCCATACACGGCATTGCACGTTATGAAACTCATACCAACGATGCAGCATGGTGGTTGCATTAACATGGTTTGGGGACGCTTTGTTACATCAGGACAAACTTGCCATCATTATGGGAATCATGAAATGAGGGACCACAATTCTCCAGGAAAATATCAGGCTAAATGAAGAACAAGAAATATCACATTTTGGAATGGTCAGTCCTAAAACTCATTGGAAAGGCCTGAAGCAAACAGTTCATGGACAAATCCCATCAAATTAACTGAGTCGAAGCAGTTCTGCTTTTTCAAACTGGGGCACATGGTGCTGTAGCCTGGTTAACACCAGACCCTTCTCAGTTCTGACTGAGAGTGGGTCTGGGCAAGGTTCAAATGCCTCTTGGCCCAATTGGATATATCAGATTTTTTGCTGAATCGAGTCGGCAAGACCGCAACATCTTTTTTTTTAGATATGAAGGCTTCGAGTGTTAGCCTAGACATCTAGACGCAGCCTAGCGGCAGCCAATATAATTTGCAGCTAGGGTCAGTCTAGCAACTCTGCGTTGGCTTGCGAGCTGGAAAAACCAAATTCTGGTCAGGCCAATCACATCGTGTATCGAGTCGGTGGGCGGGCTTAACATAATTACGGGAAAACAAAGTAGATGGCTGCAGCTGCTGGCGAACAGCTGTCTTTTGAATCGGCTTTGGCGCGACTCTGGAAGACATGGAGTTAAGTTTTTCTTTAAGGACGGCACTAAAGTCATTCTCCTAAACAGAAGATGTGTTCTGAGATTTGCCGACCGGATACTTTGTTGCTCTGGTTGGTTGTGGAATTTGAAAGACAACCATTTATCCCGCCCCTCGGATTGAGCCCTGCCAATGGTGAGTTCCCAGACCCAACATCTTGATGTGGGTTTGGCTTGTCAGGCTATTCCAGCGTTGTTCTTTGCTCGTTTTTTAACAAAAAGGAAACGTTCATATCGCTTAAAACGTACGCGATAGCTGATTCGAACGAGTGATATTCTGGATGTTCCATTGCAGCAGCTATCATTGTAATTGTCTACTTCAACCAATGACAGTATAAAGCTGTGCTATCTTCATTGTATAAACCCACCTCAATGGTTGTAACTGGTGCCAGATTGACTTGCAGAGCAAATCTAAATTTGCCAGAAGTCTGTTAGGGTTCTTCCAGGCTACATGGTGCTGTATACCTTACTTTAATAAATACATGCAATATATATCAATGTGTGGTTTTTGTTCACTCAGGGCTGCTGTCTTACCTAATGTTAAGTTATGGCTGAAGATTTGATGATATGTATAGTGTAAAAAGAATCAAATACTTTTTCACAACTGTGTGTATTGCATCTGAACCACCAAACCAGGCTGCACAGATCCGGTTCTCACCCGGTAAAAGAGTAGACTTCTTTGGCAAACTTGCTGAGCAGGACATTCTTGGTGGCGTCTGTGAGAACGAGCACTACGTTCATGTGGCCTGGTCTCAGCTTCACCAGGTTACTGGTGTATGTGATGTCTGTCAGCTCAGTCACCTCAACAAAGTTCTTCTTGGGTGGGCGACTAGAAAATAAAATATTAAATTGTATTGGTTCACATAACTTCAAAGAAAGACAATCCATCATATGTTTTGGTTAATGTGTATACAGTGACTTGCGAAAGTATTCGCCCCCCCCTTGAACATTTCAACCTTTTTGTCACATGTCAGGCTTCAAACAAAGATATAAAACTGTAAATTTTTGTGAAGAAGCAACAACAAGTGGGACACAATCATGAAGTGGAACGAAATTTATTGGATATTTCAAACTTTTTTAACAAATAAAAAACTGACAAATCGGGCGAGCAAAATTATTCAGCCCCTTTCAGTGCAGCAAACTCTTTCCAGAAGTTCAGTGAGGATCTCTGAATGATCCAAGTTGACCTAAATGACTAATGATGATAAATAGAATCCACTTTGTGTGTAATCAAGTCTACGTATAAATGCACCTGCTCTGTGATAGTCTCAGAGGTCCGTTAAAAGCACAGAAAGCATCATGAAGAACAAGGAACACACTACGCAGGTCCGAGATACTGTTGTGGAGAAGTTCAAAGCCGGATTTGGATACAGAAAGATCTCCCAAGCTTTTAACATCCCAAGGAGCACTGTGCAAGCGATAATATTGAACTGGAAGGAGTATCAGACCACTGCAAATCTACCAAGACCCGGCTGTCCCTCTAAACTTTCAGCTCATACAAGGAGAAGACTGATCAGAGATGCAGCCAAGAGCCCATGATCACTCTGGATTAGGGCTGGGCGATAAAACAATAACGATATGTCTCGCGATAGACACGTAATCAATATCAATATAAAATGCGTTCGATAAAACGTTCGATAATTTCCTTTGCTTCGTCGGAAAAATACAGCGGTTGCGAAGCAATTTCGGTTGCATAAACAAAGGCACTCTCTCTCTGGTAACCTAGCAACGTAGCGAGTGACACGCTAACAGCAAATCATTTGACAGTA
>JACXGM010040900.1:0-10196 GCA_016801145.1 Umbra pygmaea
CAGATTTGATGAATGGAATTTATCTTAGGGGGTTAGTAACTTCATGAGCTGAAAAAAGTGGTTTCGCTACCACCCCTGCACTGCTATCGTAATTTTTCTAGTACTAGGGTTGTATACCTTGCCAAAAATCACTATGAGACTTTGTCCCCCCAGATGATACCGATGGCCCAAATTTGGGGCCCTGGCTCATGGACTATTATATATACTACCGTTTTAACAAATGTACAGTAACATTAGATACTAAAGATACTTATATTTGAAAGCATAGTGTCTCGTAATCGCTCCAACTCCACTAACGTCCGCTTTGTGCACAATTGTGGGTGATTTCGGAACACGAGGAATACACATATGCATCCTTTACTGCCTATGGAAAATTCTCAGAATGAAGGACTCAGTCCTTGGTGGAAATTCTGAGGATCCTTGACATTGGAACAGTCCTTCGACAGACTTCAATGACGTGGCATCTTCGAAATTCTGGTTTCGGAGGATCCTTCCTTGACTTTGAGAAACAACTTATGTCTCGATGGCGTGGCCTGGAAAAATGGCGAAGGTCTGACATGTCCCCCTCGTCTCATCCCTGAGGCACAGAATAATGTGTTGGTCCCAACCGGTCGATTACACACAATCACATAGTGTGTTGCATTATAACTGACATGCTAGTTAAGGTTTTTTGGTGGAAGCATAAAAAAACTGTATTGCAAACATTACCAAATATGAACAAATGTGGAAACACACAACTCACTCACTGCGTTATATTAACCTAGACTCATTTCCCGCTGATTTTATGTGCGAGCCCTGTGAGGGACTAACTTACCGCGCTTGTATGGATTTCATACAAAACTTTTCCTCACTTTTAAATATGCAACGTTCACAATTAATATGATAACTATGTGATTGATTTACAATTTAAACTGCTTATTTCAAAAAGGCTTCATATATAGTTTACAACAAAAGATGTAACAACGCAACATTTTTTTAAAAATCTAACTGGCTAGCTGTGTCTAATGTTTCACAGAATAAATACGTACCTTCAGACTTTCATATCAAAGACTGCATGTTGAACAGTAAAATTAGTAAAATCCTGCTACCACAACTTAAAAATGTAGGTAAACATTCATATTAACTTACCATAAAACACTGCCTGCTCCGAGTGGTGTGCTCCTCCAGTCAGAAAAGAAGAATCCAGAAAGTTCCTCAAACAATGAAAAAGTAATATAATAAACCAAAATAACCCAACCAGCTGTTTATTTGTGAATGACCCTGTAACAACTCATGTGACCCAGCATGGGCAACCCAATAATGTGTTTACAGTACCCCAAACAACCCAACATTTTGGCCCAGCACAATCAACCCAACAATGTGTTTACAGAACAACACAGCATTTTTTTGTGCAATAGCTATGGGGTGGTACAAAAGGACTATAGTCCTTTCAGTTCCCCCTACCTAGGAATAGATAGGGTAGTTGAGGCTAAAGAAAGGAGCTATGGGCTGCGGAGGGAGAAACCTCACAAACAACAGGCTTTGGATAGCCACCCCCCCAAGGAGTGGAAGGAGTGCAAGTACTAGTTGGTTAGAGGCACGCTCCCTCTTCACTCAACCATCTGACCACCTTAGCCAACTAGAGCTCCCCTGACCACCAGTCCCGCAACCCAGGAAGTTGAGTCTCCTGCTCGATCTGTGGGACCCTCCTCCACCTGGTCCACAGAGATCTCAGTCCTCCTAGCAGCCACCCTGGTGAACATGCATCCCCTTCGCAATACCAGCCATCTCTGGCATCATATTCCCGGTACCACCAGCTGAATCCTCCAGGCCTGAGCCTGTAGAGCCCTCTGCCACAACAGAGCCTGTACCTTCACTCTCCACTCGTCACCCAGTGATGGCTCACCCCAGCCCTCAGAAGTGTGGACATCACTGCAGCCAGCGACAGGGCTCCGCCCCTTATGCCGCAGCCAGAGGTGCCGGCCTTTGTGAACACCGGCAATTTCCCAAGCTGCAGGTGAGACCACCACTTATACTCCTGCTGCTGCAGAGCACGGTTGTCAACCACCACCAGTAGCTGAGATCTCCAGGGAGACGTCAGCTGCAGCCAGGACCCCCATTGCGACGTCAGTGGCAGAGACCCCCAGCAAGATGTCAGCGGTGGAGTCCCCTGGGGAGATGTCAGCTGCAGCAGGACTCTGGGGAACAACAACAGCCGCCAGCCACAGAGACCAACTAGGGTCTTCGCTGACTGACATCGGCCATCACAAAGTCTGCAGGGGATCCTCTGCTATTCTGCTACAGTTGCCAAGACCACCAGGGGTCCCTCATCACCGGTAGCCAGGCCCCCGCAGCTGCCACCTTCCCTGCCTCTAGAAAGGCAGGTATCTTTTACCCTTTTACCCTCCATACTATCCGTCTGGAGGCGGATGCCAAGGTCGCTCCCTGGAATGGGGATCACTGTGGAGTGACAACCCCAAGCCGAGGGTCTGCTGTCCTCCCATCCTTCTAGATGCTTGCTTCTGGCACCAAGGTCGCCCACTGGATTGGCGAGGAGGGTCTGCCCATCGGGAGCCAGGCCTTGGGGTGTAATGTCACAGTCTCCCTTACGGAGACCTGGCATTCTTTTTATTGAAATCATTGTATAATGATTTCTCCCCAGTGTGTGCTTTAGATTTCTCCCCTATGTGTTATTGTCTAATTTTTCTTTTCAGGTCATATGACAATATCACATGTTTTAGATTTACCAGTAGATCTCTTTCATTAATGTGACATTTAAGTGCAGTATTTCATGTTTGTAGCTGTCACTTATTGTTTCCTATCACTCGTCATTCAGTGCAGGTTGTGTTTTTTACTGCATTTAGCCCCTAATGTTTTTTATACATTTTGTTTCACAAATAAAACTGTTTACTTTCACTAGTCTCCTCACATTTGTCTCGGTAGTTCACTCACTAGGGAGCTCTAGAGCTCTAAAGCTCTAAAGCTCTAGCACACTTGCACACAGCCTACTGTTTTGCCCCCTCTGATGAAGACACTAGGGAAACTGAAGTAAACCCTGAAACCAAAACCAAGAAGAAAGCTGTAAATGAAACAAAAAAGCTTATGTGATGAATCCAAGCCTGTTGAGAATGCAAGTGGTTTTAAAGTGACCACTAACAGTACAGACATGTCCCGGGCTTGGTTCTGCTTTAAGTGTGGTGAAGTCGGTCACATTGTTCTCCAGTGTTTGAATGATCCCAATCCTACCACTGTCCACCAGAGGAATCTGGAGCTTAGGGAGAAATGTGAGCAGTGGAGTGTTCAATGTAATGGCTGGGTAGACCAGCATTTAAATTAGAAGCTCCTTCTGCTGTGGGACGCCCAGAAGCTGCATCTTCACCCCCTTCCAGTCCCTGAACTGTTGATATGAAACTGCTCACAGTCAAGGCAGACCAATTTTACTAGAATAATTTATGTGAATATACACTCACTGACCACTTCATTAGGTACAGCTGTCTACTATTGATTGGACTCACTTTTGCTTTCAGAAATGCTTTAAATCAGTGGTTCTCAAAATCTCTCCTCAGGGATCCCCAGTTGTGTCACAGGTTATCTGTAGCCCTGAACCATCAGATCAGATTCACTAATAAAGAACATGTAGATTAGTAGATAAGTTGAAACCGGTATGCTAGCTCAGGGGTAGTTCAAATACATGACTGGCTGGGGGTCCCCGAGGAGAGGTTTGTGAACCACTGCCTTAAATCATCGGTGCATAGATTGAACAAGGACCTGGAAACTTTCCTCTGAGATTATGGTCCATATTTACAGAATTACATCACGCAGTTGCTGCAGATTTGTCGGTTTCACATCAATGATCCAAATCTCTCATTCCACTACATCCCAAATTGCTTGATTGGATTGAGATCTGGGGCCTCATTTATACAACTTTGCAGTGGATTTGCGTCAGAAGTGTCGTACGGACAAAATATAGGACGTGCGTACGCAAAGGAATATCCCAATTTATAAAACCGCGCGCACGCACGTCCTACGCCGTTTTCCCTTTACAAGTCACAACGCTAAATGTGGCGCAGCTTTTGCGGCTGCATGTCACACCCATAATTGCCCATAAATAGTCAGTGAAACGCCCCAAAATTAATATTCATTGTTTGAGAAAACATGGCAAACATAGCGAGGAAAACCAAAAAAAGAAAATTCACTCAATGTGAAGTAGAAATTATTCTTGGCGAGGTGTAAAAGAGGAGGAAAATGTGGTTTGGAGGGCACAATGTGGCCATTACTAATGCCAAAAAGACATTGGAGTGGCAAAGTTTGCAGAGACTGTGAATGCCGCAGCCAGAGAGTCGGACCATCCATGGCCGAAATAAAGAAAGTGGTTAGACATTAAAATCAATGACAAAAAGCGTCTAGTGTTTTATCGTGAAAGTCTGCCACGGTTGGGGGAAGATTAGTTAAATTAGTGAGCAACATGTCTGCATCATAAATTATTTGGACATTGATGGAATGATACTTACGATTAATGACAGCATTTTCTTTCTCATTCGGTGCCCTTATGGCAAACACGAGTGCAGTCAATAGCACTGATACATTTGGGAAACCGGACATAGCTGCAAATTGTGCTTGCCTGTTCACCCGCGGTGTACGGAAACTTCATGTAGGCTAATTATTCGACAAGACTATTATACCTAACACGTCTGGCATAACCCGGCTAAGGGTGGGCTGAGATAACCCTGAGTTCAGCCAATTCCCCCTGGAAAGTGCCAGTCGCCAGAAATCCTGTTATCATGAAAGGCTGGCTATTATAAATAAAATGTGTTAGGCTATTATTATTATCTTCTAACAGCGCAAGATCAGCCATTGTGTGTCAATACGCATTGTGATGGAATGGCTTTTTATAACCATCTATTTGACTGTCTGATAATCTACAGATGTCGGTATTAATCTAATTGTAAATGGGAAATAGTTCTGCATAAATTGAATTTTTTGCACCTTTCAAAATGGTTAAGACATGCGTCACGATGGAACACATTTAAAAATGAAATTAACTAAACGCATATAAATTAACATTTTGATTCTGTAGCTGATGACGACATATACAATGAAAACTACTTTACTAAATGGACAATAATGACTATGTATCTATGTATGCATCAATCTATCTATCCTTATCTTTTTGTCTTTCTGCTCCGCCAGACAGAGACATTGACAAGAATATCAGTTTTAAACATTATTTTTTTCTGTTTACCGTATTATTTATGAGGATTAATTACATAACATGCAAATATAATTACAGAACATATTTGAGTGTTCTTTTTGCAAATGTGTCTTTATTTACATTTACGTTGGCTACAATCTTGTTTAATTTTATTTGTATTTCACCACAGGCTGTTGATTGTGAGAATGGCTTTGTGAAATGTTCATATTATTAATGAGAGGCACTATTTCGATTTCGCTTAGCTACACAACGTTCTGCAGTTTCAGACAGTTTCACGTTTCATCCATCTGCCGGCGGCGTTGCCATTTCTCATTTCACCCGTTTTTGTGCGTACATATGGGTCAGAGATGCCGCGAAGGACCGCACATTTTCCCGTCAAGTTAGCTTTTTATAAATCCCAATTATTGCATAGCGAGTGGCGTATGCCTTCTTTTGTGCATACGCCACGTTTATAAATAAGGCCCCTGGTGACTGTGGAGGTCCATTGAGTACGCTGAACTTATTGTCATGTTAAAGAAACCAGTTTGAAATGAAGTGTGACATGACACGTTATCCTGCTGGAAGTAGCAATTAGAAGAGTGGTACACTGTGATCAAGGGATGGATATGGTCAGCAACAATAGTCAGTCAGGTAGGCTGTGGCATATAAACAATTATGATTTGATACTAAGTGGCCCAGAGTGTGTTAAGAAAATATCCCCTCACCATTACACAACCTCCAGCCTTAAGTGTTGATTTGAGGCAGGATGGTTCCATGATTTCATGTGGTTTATGTCAAATTCTGAACCTACCATCTAAATGTCACAGCAAAAATCAATACTCATTATAACCAGGCATTGTTTCTCCAATCTTCATTTGTCCAATTGTGGTTGGCCCATGCAGATTGTAGCCTGTTTCATTCTGACAGGAGTGACACCTCAGGTGGTCTTCTGCTGCTGTAGCCGATCTCTTTCAAGATTCATAGCGTTGTGAATTTATAGATGCTCTTCTGCATACCTTTGTGTATTAACTGGTTATTTGAGTTACTGTTGCCTATCAGCTCAAACCAGGCTGGCAATTCTCTGCAGACTTCTGCCTTCAACAAGGCATTTTTGGCCAGGGGACTGGTGTACTATATATTTACACTTTTTCTGACCATTCTCTGTAAATCCTAGGGATGGCTGTCCAGGAAAATCCTAGTAGATGAGCACGTTCTGAAGTACTCAAACCAGCTTGTCTACCACCAACAACAGTGCCACATTCAAAGTCACTTAAATCACCTTTCATCCGCATTCTATTGCTTGGTTTGAACTTCACTAGATCGTCTGGTCCATGTCTACATGCCTATAAAAATAAGTAAAATGAATACAACATATGTATTGCTTTTAAAAAGTTAAGTAATTTGCCAATGGAAAAATACGAATTACACAGATTTTTGTGGTATATTTACTAAAACCAAGTGTTATCTAATACAAATATAGCTTGTTAAGTGTAAATATGTGTTATTTAATAGATGTTTAGATTTTTTGACCTGAAAACAAGATAAACTTTTTTGACAATGGAACAAGATTTTTATTTGCAGTGTAAATGCATTGACTTGCTGCCAGTTTACCGAATCACTCCCAAGAGGTAAAACGAACAATGTTTATTCTATACAGGTTAGTAACCAAAAAGCAGGCAGTCAGACATGCAGAGGTTGGTACACTTATCAGGCAGTATAACAGGTGGAGGTCAGAACACAGATCAGGATCTCAGGCAGGCAGGCTTTTCAAAACCAAGGCAGTAACAGATCAGGCGAAGGTATAGAGGATAATCCAAAACACAATACTGAATAAACAATACACGGGTCAGGCCAGAATAACCATCCAAGAATATAGGCGAAGGTACAGAGGATAATCCAAAACACAATACTGAATAAACAATACACGGGTCAGGCCAGAATAACAATCCAAGAATATATGCTCAGTAGGAAGAAAATTAATTACTTACAATACCTCAAAGAGTCAATGGTGTGGGCAAGCCTTAAATACAGACTGGGTGAGAGCAGGTGTACAGAATTTGGGTGATTGAGTCCGGGTTATGGGAATTGTAGTTCTGAGTAGTCTAAGATAGGGAAGCTGTAGTTCTCAGGGAAGGGGAACTGGAGAATGTTACAGCCAGGTGATTGGCTGATTAGATATTTGTGTTCACAAGCAGTTGAACCAGTGTACCTAATGAAGTTGCTGGTGAGTGTAGAACAGTGGCTTATGCTTTTGTAGGGCCACAATGCACTGCAACCATTTTAGTTGATGGAGCATATTACAAATGCATCTTAGACACAGGTACAGTCTCAGAAACAAAGTACAGTCTCAGATACATTTTATTTGAATAATCTGTCATAATTAACCATTGAGCCAATAATCTAACTGTTTGAGGTTGGCAGCATGTCACTTATGTAACACTCAGGACCTTATATGGTGTCTTTCTTGAAAGAGCACTACTATATATACCATACTAGTCACTGAGAAGATTCCAGTTTTTCTTCAAAATTATGTCCACACATGACATTACCCTACCCCCAGGACGTGTAATAACTGAGGTGATGGCTGCCCAGTGTACACAACCATTGAAGACTGAGTTGCCAAAAATGTCCTGTGGCCTCTAGTCAGAGAAATGCCATGAATGGGGATAATCATTCAATCTTGATGATTCTCCAATCCCTGGGGAATAGAAGAAGCACATAAAAAAATGCTAAACACCATAACTGAAGTGTTTGCAGTTAATGACCTAGCACATGGATGTACCCTACCTTTGTGCACCAAATCAGACTACAGGATGCAACCCTTTTTAAGTAGACACAGGCCTATTTTTCCTTGTGATAATGGCAGCAGAATCTGAGCATCCATTTGCTTCACTGATAGTTGTGGTAAAAAAATAAAATTGGAAAGATTATAATATTTGTTGCCTATAGGGAGTTATACATGCACACAATTAAGGATGCATTTGCCCTTCCAAACATTGAAGATAATTTCTCAGTCCTCAGTGGTGCAAAATGGGTTTTGGTCATGGATCAGGCCATTACTAAGTGGAAGTTGCAAAAGAGGATAAGCACAAAACTGCTTTTGGATGCCGATGGGTTTTGAATTCCCGATTGGTGAAACCAACACTCAACTCCTCCAATGTAAAAAAAACTACAGACCAGTATCCCTCCTGTCTTTTCTGTCAAAGACAACTGAGTGTGCAGTCTCCAAACAACTTTCCCCAATGCTCTGTTCTAGGACCTCTTCTCTCTTTAAATCCCCTGGCTCTGTCATAATGTCACATACTCTTCTATCAGTGCTATGGAGATGACACTCAACAATCTCTCCTTCCACCTTTCAAACACCCAGTTGAATCACATCTCTGCATGGATGTCAGTCAACCTCAAGCTCAACCCTGACCAGACTGACCTGCTTTTCTTCTGTGCGAAGGCCTGTCTGCTCCAGGACATGCCGATCACAGTTGATAACTGCACAAACCTCTCCTGGGGGACCCCCAGCCATGCCATATATTAGATGTATCCTAGAGCTAGCACACCTGAATCAACTTGTCGACTATAATCATTAAGCCCTTACATGCTTGAATCAGTTAAGCTAGTTCAGGGCTACAACAAAACTGTGAGATGGCTGGGGGTCCCCCAGGAGGGGTTTGAAAACCACTGCTCTATACCACTCACAGTGTATGCCCTAACCTCATCCAGGAAGCAGCACAGGTAGTCACCCAGGCACTCGTCTTCTCACATCTGGATTCATTTAGCTCACTCTTGGTACGACTTCCGTTGTGTGAACCACACCGCTACATCTCATTCAGAATGCAGCAACCCACCTAGTGTTCAACATTCCCAAGTTCTTCCACATCGCCACACTTCTAGACACACTACTGGCTCCCAGTTGAAGACCTCATCCACTACATGGCCATGGTGCTTGCCTGCAGAACAACAAGTGAAGCTCCTCCTCCCTACCTTCAGGAAATGCTCCAATCCGAGATTCCTACATGGGCTCTGCGTTCTGCCACATCTGAGCTCCTGGTCGTCCCACACCTTCCGGAAGTCAGCTCCTGGTCCAAGCAGTCAAAATTCTTCTCTGTCCCGGCTCCTCAATTGTGGAACCAGCTTTTACTGGAGGCTAGAACAGCAGTCTCTACTCATTTTCAGGAAACATCTGAAAAACCTCCTCTTCAATAAGTACTTAAATTAGTTGAATTCCACCGCCTCTGTTGTCTTAAAGCTACACTGTGTATTTCTTTGAGTTGATTCTTAGCAAAAAACCCTTTGTTCCTTCACAAATATGTGCTCATTCATGTGTAATTACTTCCACCTAATAATCAAAGTATATTCGTAAGTGTAGAATCTTCCATTCACAATATATACAATGGTGCCGCTCAAATTGCGGCAGCCATGTTACGCCTCCATCTTTAAAATACATTAGCCAAAGAGGGACATACCTGGAAATTCAAGCTCGGCCATTCGCGCTTTTACACAAGTGGCACCGTGTCGAATGCCAGGGGGAGATTATTCACGACTGCCGGGAAATTTCAAAGTCTGTTGAAGATGTAAGATCATGCCTGTTCTCAAGGACATGTAATAGTAGCGCTGGCTCAAGCTGTAAAGTAGGCAAGAACGTTCGCCTGGCAACACAAACTGGGATTTTTCGTTTCAAAATAATAGAGCTTGTGGTTCATTGAAATAATCATTGTTTATTCATTGCATAGGTAGTGTCCATGTTCATGTTTTGCTAAAATTAGTATTCTGTTTCAATAAAACAGACTCTAGTGAATGTTTGTCAAATGTAAGTGTGTATTCACATGAGACACTGACAATATATTCAATCAAATTGTGTGTAAAACATATTTGTTACTTTTATTAATAAAACTTGTTTACACACAATACAATTGCATTTGTTTATAATTCACGGGCTGTGTAGTGAATTAACAATGATTATTGCAATGAATCAAAACAAGCGCTATTGTTTTGAAAGAAAAAACGAATATCCAGGTTCACGTTGCTGGTA
>JACXGM010040901.1:5000-10196 GCA_016801145.1 Umbra pygmaea
AACACGCCCTACGTGTTTCTGGCTGACGTGGACTTCCTGCCCATGTATGGCCTCTACGATTACCTCAGGTGAGGATTTTTGAACGTGTTAGCTGGTCTTCCTAAAACATTGTCCATTAACTACATTTGTTAAATGTGGTAGCAGCAATTTGAATCCAAAGCAATTTGGATGAAATTGAAGCAAATTTGACTTTGTAATATGCTTTAATCTTCCTTGAATATATAAACACATACCTTTAAAAATGTATATTCAAATGTAGCTTTGAGAAGCCCATTTAATTCAACCCAGACAACATAATATACATTATTTCTGTAAAAGTTTTTTTTATTTAGGGATGAAACCAATTTTAAACATAGCTATATTACTAACTTGTCTTCTTTGATACGGTTATTATTATCATATCGTTTTAGTTTTATCAAATGCTTTAAATGTTCACTTCTCTTCTCAGCAAGGTTTATATAAGTAGCTGCTTGTCATTTGTCTGTAGGATCAGCTGTGAATGTTCCGGTAGCCTACCCAACCATTTTAATACAAGTAGTAGCCCATCCTCAGTTAATGACCCATCAGCAACTAATAAGTATGCTAAGTTGAAAGCCTGTTGAAAGGTCTGTTTGAGGGTTTTGAACAGGCCGGATCAATTGTTTATGCTACTATAGATAATTGTAAACGTTTACAGGAAGATTAAACCTATGTCAGGATATGCCTTGCTATGCATTGGAATATAAAAAAAGAAGCTATGGCAGTAAGAGTACCTTACTCCAATACTGCAACTCAGTTGGTATTTATTTTAACTGAGGTATTAGTTGTACACTGATGGTTGGTTTGTTTTTTTCCCTGCAGAAGGTCTGTAGTTCAGTTAGACATGGCCCACACTAAAAAAGCTCTGGTGGTGCCGGCCTTTGAGACACTGCGCTACCGCCTCTCTTTTCCAAAATCCAAAGCTGAGCTGCTCTCCATGCTGGACATGGGTACCCTCTACACATTCAGGTACACTAACAGTGATTAGAAGCTTTAAAGGTTCAGTGTGTCATTTCTAGTGATATCTAGTGTTATGGTTTGCGAATTGCAAGTAGCCAGTCACTCACGGCCTACCTCTCCCTTTGCAAACAGGACGGATAAGCTACAGTGGCCAACGTAGGATAAAAGATGTTGTCATCTGAGACAGCAGAGTAACAAGTCAAGCAATGAGGTGTCTTTATATAGAGATATTAAGAAATTATATTTAATTAATTATTCAGTAAACCCACAATATTGTGAATGTTATTTTTACTTGTTCATCATTGTGTTAGTGTTTTATTCACTGAATTACCTAGCTTGTTTCCATGCTAGATAGTACAAGATAAGAAAAAAGTTGCTTTGAAAAATGTTTTCCTTCATTAGAGCCTTCTATCTAGGAAAAGCCAGACTGATGTGTACCCGTGAGTTTTGACTGCATCACTCCCGTATTCATCTGGCTTCATCATGCTTTCGAAATAACAATCCAACTAACGTTACATAGTTTTTCTAACAGGATAGTAAAGGTTTAGCTGGCTAATATGAGCTGTTATGCTGTAAGCTAACGTTACTGTTTTGCGGTCACTAGTACTAAACAGCTGATTGTCTCACAAATGTAACCAGCACATTTCTCCCCACATAGCAAAGCCATAACACAGCGAGGTAGAAGAACGACATGAAACAATCCATCTACATATTTTTTCTAACACGGTAGTAAAGGTTTAGCTGGCTAATATGAGCTGTTATGCTGTAGGCTAACGTTACTGTTTTTTGGTGAATAGTACTAATCAGCTGATTGACTCACAAAATAACCAGCATATTTCTCAACACATAGCTAAGCCATAACATAGTAAGTGAGAAGAACTAAGTTACATGCAACAATCCAACTATATATTTTACACCATTGACAAGGGAAAAGTCACTTGTCACGGTGTCTATGGCTAGCTTCTAGCCAATGCTAACATTGTCAAACAACAGTTTTCATTTGCATTGCTAAAGTTGGAATACCTTACCTGTTAAGTAGAAAACAGGCAACTTCGGCATCGCTTTGAAAACATTTTGCCTTCATTAAAGCCTTCTATCTGGGAAAAGCCACACTGATGTTTACACAGGATTTCTGCCTCCGTCGCTCCCGTATTCGTCTGGCTTCATCATGCTTTTGCTTCTTCAAAGCAGATTAACTCTCTGTCGGCTCTTGTGCTAAATAATAGCTGTGGTCCTCCAATTGTCCAAAATTCAAATTCTAACACGGAACACGCTCTGTAGTGCTGTTTGTTCACTGAGGGCTACGGTAGAATCATGACGACAAAATACAGCAACCTCCATAGAAGGGGGTGCCTGCGGTTATGTAGATATAAATGGCTCATTCTAAGGTAGTAAAAACATAACGGTTCATAATGTAAGGTCTTTACACACCACTGAAAATCCATAGTTATAGATCTTATATTGAATTTCTGTCAGTAGATCCTTAGAAATATTACACACTGAACCTTTAACTGGCGCTGAAATTGATAGACTGATACCTTATATAATGTCCATCTTGATTTGTAATACTTTTTCTTTTTCATATATTTACATACATCTGATTTACAAATAGACTTTAATTAAACACCTACAGTATACTCATCTGTCCTTCTTGGCCCTATCCAGGTACCATGTGTGGACGAAGGGCCATGCTCCAACAAACTATGCCAAGTGGCGGACAGCCACCACACCCTATAAGGTGGAATGGGAGGCTGACTTTGAACCCTATGTGGTCGTTAAACGTGACTGCCCTGAGTACGACCAACGCTTTGTGGGCTTTGGCTGGAACAAGGTTTCCCATATCATGGAGCTCGATGCTCAGGTACAGTGAGGATAATGTATGTGTTGTTTGAATAAATAGATGCATGATGCTCCAGAGAAAAAATATCCTGACATATTTTGACAGTCTAAAATATATACACATTTTCACATAAAATACATGTAAACTCACAGCAAAAGCAGAGAATGAAAACAGAAAAGAGTTAATGTCTGCACTTTTTATCACTTGCTGTTTATATTTGATCCTTAAACCCTCGACTCGTAAATAATCTCCATATAATCACTCTTTTTAATTCCCCTCTAATCCAAAACCTCCACTCATGTTTGGATTTCAGCTAAGATTATGCTAATGATTTGATCAGATGTGATTTGCAGTAGAGCGCTGTTATTAGGTTTAGTGCCTGTGTTAAGTCTGAATAATAGCTGATGCTATGGCCCATAAATCATAATCAAGCACTGACCTTTCAGAGTTTTCAGCTACGATGAATGTGACTTTGTCCCTCGGTTTTAGAATTAATCAGTCACAACTGAGTCTGCAGATAAGGATAAGCTATGTGGCCAAAATTGTAAATTGTGTTCCTGTTGTACATGGACCGTGTCCAATAAACAAAATGAAATAAAACATGTTTTCCCTCCCAGGAGTATGACCTAATGGTTCTGCCCAATGCATTCATGATTCACATGCCACACGCGCCCAGCTTCGACATCTCCAAGTTCCGCTCCAGCCCGGGCTATCGCTACTGCCTGCAGACCCTGAAAGACGAGTTCCACCAAGACCTGTCCCGGAAGTACGGTGCAGCTGCCCTGAAGTACCTCACTGCTCAGAGGAACATCTAATCCAGGACTGTTTAGGGTAAATGGGCTCTATACTTAAAGGTCCACTCACTGGCTCCTATGCTGCTTTCCAACAAAGGCTAAAGTTGTTCAGGATATTTGCAACTATCGGCCAATATAACTACTCAACTTGGATATCAAGATGGTGCTTTAAAGTATTCAGAACATTATGGAAATGGGTCAGCTTAACTGTCTGAGGGGGTTTGGCCTGGGACGACCTACCCAACTATGCTATTATGGATTATAGCCCAAACTGGAATAAAAATAAAGAACCAAACAGAACAGACTTCAAAGCTGAGTCAAATATATTTGGGCTCACTTGGAATAAGTTTCTCTAAAAGGAATGAGGGTTTGACTGCTTTAAGTTTGGGAGTAAATGACAACTATCATGATTTGTTCTGACAATCAGGGCCTTTCCGATGGGAATACATTTAAAATAATCTGGACCTGGAACTCAAGCACAGGAAATGGCAAATCGGATTAGGGGAACACAGAACTAAAATAACGTTCCATCTTCCCGAACAAATTACATTCAGAGTAACCTACCAGACTGGTGAAACATTTAAGCCTTATTATTTTCCATTATGATGATCAATGAATAACAATCAAATATGGCATATGTTTTGTTTATGATGTTGCATAATAATTACATTATCCTTTCTTTATTTTTTGGGGCCCTATGGAAGGAAATAATTTGTCCTTGTTTGAAAGCTTTATAAGACTTCTGGGTGTGGGGAATAACCAGGTGTCACATTCACAATGGGCGTGTGTGCGCGTGTGTGTGCACGCGTGCGCGCGTGTGTGTGCACGCTTGCGCGCGGGTGTGTGTGCGCGCGTGCGTGTGTGTGCGCGTGTGTGTGTGCGCGTGTGTGTGTGCGCGCGCACATTTATTAACCAAGCTTCTCACCTTGCCTTGTCATACTACATGCTTACCACTAACATGATTACCATGTTTCCCAATCCTTTTCGCACATTAATAATTGCATTCATCGTCCTGCATTTAAACAAACTGCACTATGTGCTTATTTTAAAAGTAAATACAGTATGTATTTATTCTAAGAGTCCTGTTTTTAGCGTGAGTATAGTTATCAAGCCTGTGTACAATTTGAGCCAAAATATTCAGGTTCAGACAAAATTAAATAGTTAATTAGGACCATTTAAAAAAACAAACAACATGCATCATGCTTGTATAGAAAGGCAATGGCTGCAGAACTTATTTCATTTTTGAAAATAACATAACTTCCATTAGCATTTGGAACATCACCTGTGCCAAGTATAGATTGATACACTGTACGTGATGTGCCATCTACTGTATTCACATGCAACCCACCTTGCCCGACCTTCTGGAACTCCAAAACATTTTCCTTTTTGCTGGATCCCACCACCAATTCTCATAACTTTTTTTTCATCAACCCATTCCCTGTTTGTGTCTTTATCAACACTTAAAATAATCAACCACAACAAACACCAAATAATGAGTGCATGCCTCCAGTCACAGGAAATGAAAATCAGCCTATTCATACTATGACTTTGAAATGACTGAATGCTATTATATATATATATATA
>JACXGM010040902.1:0-10196 GCA_016801145.1 Umbra pygmaea
TCAATTGTTCTCATAAATCACACACGGTGGGCTCCAAAATTACTGGCAATGCACAAACAATACTATTTATTTATTTATTTATGTTTTACTTGCTAACTCAGGAAACTGCGGAGTTCTTACAGAGTACACCTGTTACTGTATGTGCACCTCCGTTGTTTTGTCTGGTTTTATTTTATATAAGCAATGTACTTTGTACAGATGATGAATAGGGAGTTAATTTTCCTATCAGAGTCGGTGATCCATAAACGGGACACACTGTCGCACCTGTTGGGTTAATTGTACGTGCTTTTCACAGTGTGACACCATATCTAGTCTTAATTAAACATTTATGCATCTGCTTTTAGTGGCAGCGTTTCCCAATTGCCTACTCGTGTTTTTTGGAACTGCAGAACAAGGACCTATTCCTCTTTAAAATGCCAAGCTTCTTTGGCCTTTGTACTGGGAATGCTTACACAGTTGGCAAAACATGACAACGCTCATCAATTAACAGAAAAATCACTCAAGTTGTTTTCATCAGAAAAGATACATTTACAAATTAATTGGGCAATTTATATGGTAATGTTGTTTTGTCATTTGACAAACAGCCTGGAAAACTACATTGCATGGTGGATATTTGGTTTCTTTACTTATATACAACACATGTGTTGTCAAGTCATTGTATAACAACATAGTTACTTTCCATTAAATTGAGTATGGTTTAACTTTGGTTTGGGGCTTGTACATACATTTCAGTTTTACTTGAATTAAGCTTTCTAAAGTTCCATTTAGATAATTTTCTGATGAGCATTTGTATTCAATCAAATCACACTTTGTCACATTCTCCTGTAATTACTATGTATTCTGGCAGTGAAGTTCCGACATGGCCCCCCAAAAGTGTGATGACTAGAGTAAAAGCTATGCAGGGATGGTCCTATCTGTTATGGACCCAAAGCACTGATACCTTCGTGCTGTCAGTGCCGTGCGGAAGGAGCGAGAAGTCGTGGCTTGGGTGCAGGTGCCATTTACTGTTATATAAGGGCCAAGGGCAGGGCGATATGGGGGAAAACAAATGTATCATGATATTTTTTGTCATCATTTGATCTTGAAAAATGTCACCACATACACTGGGAATAGGAACTTCAAGTCATTTAGTGCTCGAGTACTATAGCAAATCCAAAAAAAATGTGTGTACTTGCCAAAAGGTGGACACATTTACCATTTATTTTAGTGCAATGCAGTTGGCTATTGAAATGCAGTGTTTTTAGGTAAAGAAAAAATAGCTCCTTAAAACTGTTTTGATCTCATATGAGTCTATTAGATCCTATTATGATAATAGATCCTAAATGACTGTTTTATTAGAGGTGTATGTCTTAGTTTCAGTGAAAAATAGAATAACTGAGTGTTTCAGTCACCCTGATATTAGCTATGTTGGTAAATTCATTCATGTTCTTAATACCAACAGCAGCAAGTCATTTATACTGTTTAAATCCTGTGATCAAGTGCGTGTTCGTTGCTCACCTATATGGTAATAAACACTTCTTCCATCTTGCAATTTTTTTACTCTCTCCTTTCTGTTTTCATTTACACAAGATAGCTGTATTTATGCCTATCACGATAACACATTTTGCTGGATGATAAATTGTCCCAGAAATGATTGCGATAAATGATAATATTGTCGTTCTGAGACAGTTTTCATCTAATTTAATGATAATGGCATAATAATGCAGCTACACCTCTTCAAAGATCAATACACTTTTATTTCTAAAGAATATTTAACACTGGAACTGGAAAACATTTTACATATCCACAACAAATGAACAAAACAACCAAAACAATAAATAAAATGGAAATTAAATACCACACACAACCCAAACAATAAAGTCTCTTTGGTAGAGAGATGAGGAAAACAAACACGCATGCAAAATTTATGCGGCCATTAAAACTATTGAGCTCAAACCAGACAGATTATCGAAGTGGCAAGCAAATGCAGTTCACATGTCAAAAAAAATGTTAACGCTTGAATTTGTGTTTATTATTATTTGCTTGGTGTGGAAAGGCTGTAAGCCTGACTTGCTCTCCGCAACTCGTCTACATGTTTTGCACAAAATGTATTTCTGTGCCATGTCTGACTTCAAAAAGACAAATCACTGCCATCTCACCGAAGTGGTACTTGCTGTTTTAGACACAAGTTTTTCATTTTTTTCTTCCAAATTGCTTTCGCTATAAGTCTGACTCATCTTTCAACCATTAGTTCAACACAGGCTGTCAGTGAGGTGCCTGTGCACAGCGTGGGCACATACCTGAATGTGCATTCATTGTCTTTGGCTGCTGCTGTTTGATTGGCTGTTTACGTTATACGCAAGTTAGCAATGTTGTAGTTTGTGGAAAATTTAACTACAAAAAAATGAATTTATAGAAAATATATTACATATGTTTTATCATCTCATCTTCAACTGCTTATCTGGGGTCGGGTCGCGGGGGGCAACAGCTCTAGCAGGAGACCCCAACCTTCCCGTTCCCCGGCCACATTAACTAGCTCTGACTGGGGGATCCAGAGGCGTTTCTAGGCCAGTGTGGAGAACGTCTCTCCACCTAGTCCTGGGTCTTCCCCGAGGCCTTCTCCCAGCTGGACGTGCCTGGAACGCCTCTTTAGGTGCCCAAACCACCTCAACTGGCTTCTTTCTTTGCGAAGGAGCAGTGGCTCTACTCCGAGTTCCTCACAGAAAGTTGCACCTTCCTGAGAAGGCTGCTTGTACACATTTATCATTATCATATGTTGTTTTTATCATGATAAAAATGTATATTGATTTATTGCCCAGCCCTTTACAAGCCTTTCTCTAACACTGCCTAATGAAGAGGTCTTGAATGACAGGGCAACTGGTCCCTTTCAATTAACACAGCCATTCACACTACCTCAGAAGAACCTTGATATTATGACTGGGGCAGTTGCCATACCAAGCAGTGATATAGCCTGTGAGCACGCTCTCGATGGTAAGCAGGCTTGAGGTTCTGAGGAGCATTGCCTAACCTTTCATCCTCCTTTGATCTATGATAGTGTTTTTAACCCTCTCTGGGAACAGCAGGCGTTCCATCCATTTCTGAGCTAGCACACCTGATTCAACTCATCTGCAAATTTTCAGGCCCTTGAGTAATTAATAAGGTGAGCTAGTTCAGCAGCTACAGCTAACCTGTGGAACGTCTGGTGTGCCCCGAAGAGAGGGTTGAAAAACATTGATTTGTGAGACTGATGTTCTCTGCAGATCCTTGAGTTTAGCTGGGCCGTGTTCGTTCAGTGGTAGACTGAGTAACTAGAAACTCCATCGTCTCCACATTAGCATGTGATGTGTGAGCCTCTTAATGGTGTAATTGGATTCGGGATGTTAAAGGAGCTTAATGTGTTCTCATGATGCCCACACTAGAGCACTGTGCTGCTGTCTGAGTCTTGCCTGATTCACTCTGTAACGAATTGGTTTGGATATGTTCTTTCTTGCAGCTTGCGTGCCTTTACTTAAAAGGGTAATAAATGTTTTAATTTCCTTTTAGGGGAAAGTGGACCTCATATTTTGAGTCAACTGTCTAAAAATGAACTAATTTGTGTGCAAGTATAATTTCTGACAGACTGGACCACTCGCAGCGTTCTTCATTAGGTACACCTGGGGTTGAACCCCCTTTTTGCCTTCAGAACTGCTTTAAAGGAAAATTCCACAGTAAATCAGTTTCTTAATATAGTATTTACAAACAATACCATAGATTATTTGTCCTTACAATGTTTTGCCTGCCAGTGCATCTGAGAACAACCAATTTTGGCCACTTCTGTATCAGTCTGCACTTTAAATACCACAAGGTTCAGAATTCAAAGTGCCTTAGTGCCCGCCCTCTAGCTCGTAGCTACCAGTGACGTCCAATGTAGCCTATGTGCGTGGCCTAGTTAGCTATTCACCGTACCTGGTAACATTTACAACCAGTCATGAAATTGTTCCAGACCTATTTGACCTATTTTGCTTCATTTTACATACAAATTTAACAATCTGTCACATACATTTTTTAAGTTACGTCGCAATTTTCACACAATATGCATGAACACATGATATGTTAGCTAGCTAGTTAGAGCTCTATCAACCATCTTTGACAAATACGTCCAGAAGCCTTTGTCCAAGTTAGCTATTAACCGTATCCTGTAATGTTACAATTGGTCACTAAATCCTATACCACCTAGCCAGCTCTAATTCATACAGATTGAGCAATATTCTGTCAACGATCATTTTTTATTTTGAGGGTCCACGTGGTGTAGTGGGCTAGGTTGCTGCATTGCAGGACAGTCTACATCATGATAGTCAGTGGTTCGAGCCTGACTATGGCTTCTCTGACTTTCCCTGGACCTCCTGCATGAGGTAGCGCAAATTGTCATAATCCTGCCCAGGATTTGTGTTAAATATATCAGATTATCTATCCTACCACGTTCTCTCCAACTCCAGATCGGGCGCCTGTAAATTATATCGCGGAAGTGTAGTTGGTGAACATAATCATCCCATGCATGAGCTGACTAAAGTCTTCTGTGTTGGATGATCAGTGCAAAAATAATCGGCAGCTGGGTGACGTGGTTGGATGAACCATTTTGTGCACACCTCGCAATTCGACAGATCTGTCCAAGGAGATGCAGAGCTGCTGACAAGGCAGGGTTAGTGGGAATTGGGAAGGGAGGAAAATGGGAAAAAAATCATAACCTAGAGATACAGTGCTAATTCATTATTTAAAAATCATACAATGTGATATTCCTGATTTTTGTTTTGGATTCTTTCTTTCAAAGTTGAAGTGTACCTATGATAAAAATTACAGACCTCTACATGCTTTGTAAGTAGGAAACACTGCTGATTTTGCAGGTTATCAAATACTTGTTCTCCCCACTGTAGTTTTGTGGGAAAATCCCAATAAGTCAGCACTTGCTAAAATACACAAACCAGCCCATCTGGCACCAACAAACATGCCACATTCATAGTCTCTTAAATCACTTTTTTCCCCATTCTGATGTTTGGTTTGAACCTCAGCAGATAGATCATCTCAACCATGTTTACATGCCTAAATGCATTGACTTGCTGCAACATGATTGGCTGGTTTTAAATATTTGCATTAATGAACAGTTGAACAGGTGTACCCAATGAAGTGGCTGGTGAGTTTCAGCAAAACCATTATGATAATCCACAATCTATGTTTACTACTAGGTAGACACAGGTCAGTGTTTTGTAGAACTTCAGGATGTGTCCTGCGTCTGAAGTCCCATTGGAGCCTCTGTAAATGCATTTTACTCAGATTGGAGGATTTAGAAACACATTTAATAAATTTAAAGGTACAATATGTAAATTTCCAAAACAATAACAAAAGACGTACTTTGCATTAAAAAAGCAAACATCACTATACCTATATTATATATTTCTTATTTATGTACTTACATTATCCTAAATGTTTCTACCAACTTTCAAACCCAGAGAAATTTGTAATATAATTTGAAGACACGGGACGTTTCATTTTGTCTTCCGTCAATATAACCTTTGACTGCTCTAGTTGCTCTAAGTTCCAGGGAACCACCAAACATAATGTGAATAAAGTTATAATATTTTTAACAATACATTACTTTGTCAGTGAACATTTTTTCTGCCGGAGACGCTAGATTGTCATTGACGACGATAACAAAACCCATGATCCCATGCTACTTCCCGACGTCATCCAACTACATCTTTTGCTGTTGTTTTGATTGAGAGACCCCTAGCGGCCAAAAACTACATATTGTACGTTTAATGTTATTCAATGTTTTCTCTTCAAGACGTTTCCCAGGCTGCCTGGGCTATATACTGGACAATGGTTAGAATCAATAGGTAGCAATCAGGGTGGGAAATTAACACCCGCCAATGGCGGGTAGATTTCACATTGGCGGGTAACATTTCCTTATCTACCAGCCACTCTGGCGGGTGAAATGTACAACATATGATACGTTTTTTGTTTTTTTTATTCGGCTACTTTAAACATTACTTGTTTCGGATTGTAGATAAATGCGTTTGACAAAAATGCGGAAGCTTACTCATTAACAAAGAAGGATGCACTTCTGTCGAGGTGCATATTTGATTGGTTTTTGCGGAGCTAGTCTGTGAGAACTCCAGCCTTTAGCTGCGGTACCATAAACATAGTAAAAACAAATCAATTTAGTTCCCAGTAGTAAGCCCGAGTAAACTAGATTAAGTCAATATAGAAATTGTCAAACGCAAAACGTGTATAATTACAGATATGGGGAAGTTGATGTGATTGTGATACGATTTTATGTTATCGAAAAAAGAAAATCACACACATACAGCACGGAATTCTAAATGCTCATTGGATGATTCAGCTGTCACTCAAATCACTCGTTTAGTCTGCGATAATGATTGGATTCTGATTAATGCGCTCCTGTTTTCCCAGAGACATTTACATGCGCAATGTCCAACTGTAACTTACTTTAATTAGAATCCGCTGTTAATAAACTATCTTAAATCTCCATAATATGGTTTCTTATTATATTTAATGTTGTAAGATGTTTCGTTTCATTATTGAAGAAGCACTTGCAACTTTGATGGGTGATTATTGGGGGTCAGATGGCTCAGTGGTTAGGGAGTCGGGCTAGTAGTTAGAAGGTTGCTGGTTAGATTCCCTGCTGTGCCAAATGTTGTTGTCTTTGGGAAAGGCACTTCACCCTAAATTGCTCCAGGAAGAATGCCCCTGTGCTTAATCACTCTGGATAAGACTTCACTCTGGATAAGACTGTCTGCTAAATGACTAAAATGTAAATCATTTAACGAATGCGTCAATATTCTTATTAGTAATCCCAGATGTTTTCCAAACAGATTATTAGAAAATGAATTTACAAAGGTGTAAATATTGTGGCGTTCGTCAGGTGTTACAACAGTAAAGTTTTACACCTCTCAAAGTTGATACTGCCTACTCTTGCATGAGTGATTTAAAAGTAGATATATAATTTGGTAGTAGGACATACAATTAGCAAACAGATTAGCACAATTTGTCAATCATCTAAAAAATATTAATCTCAGACTTGTCTTCACTAATTGTCCCTTTAGTAGTTGACCTATATTAATTTCACATGTATAAATAGTGAATTTAATGTGTTGAAGCAATATAGAATATGCTAGTGTGTTTTCTTTTATGTATTTGAATTTGGGAGAAAGTGGCTGGTAAAATTTTGGCAAAAAAGTTAATTTCCCACCCTGGTAGCAATCAATTTCAAATGTTTAACCCAATACAACAGACTGTTTTTGGATCATTCATCAGCTAATTTGATCTGAATTTCACATTAAGAAGTGAGAAAAGAAGACTTGTTCAATTATACTCGCTGTGAAGCCATTGACACCGTCCTTCTGTTCTTATTTACTCTCTTGAATTCACATACCAGGCTGTGTCCCTGATGGCACCCTGTTCAGAGTACACTACATATTGTAGCACACTATGTCCACACGTTTTCATATACGTAGGGAACAACTTTGCCTTAATTCGTCCCTCAAAGGATAAATTCATAAACCAGTTGGGCGTAAATGTGCTAATTGAATCTACTCGTCCTGCTACCTTCTGTGTAATTTGATATGTATCGTCTTGCACTGGTTCTCAACTGACCTCTCTGGTTATATGAAATTAATAAAGTCCTTAAGTGTCTGTCCTAGGTAACCACTCCCAAGTAAGCTTTTTATTTACTTCTGTGACCTTAACTCCTCTGCACATAGGACTGACTTCTGATCTAACTACTGCACATAAACTAGAGTTATTCCGCAGGGTGTGGGGTGTGTGTCACCATACATCCCCCTCCTCAGCATTGAGGGTGTCAAACCATCGACCCTTAAACCACATACCACATCCACAGGCAGCCTGAACATCATACAGCATGGGTAAATTGTTTGCATGTATTGAAGGTAGCACATTGAAGTGCAGTTCAGTGTTCTCGTGGATGCAAAGTAACCAGCTTCTGCATACACAGTTGTCTTTTTTGAGTGAACACTTAGGAAGCCTTTTGTCCATTCTGCCTAGACAATCAATACCTTTTATCAGAAATGAATCATGAGCCTTGGAGAAAACACACAAGTGCTTTGTCATGCGCTATGTACGGTACACACCCCAGCATCGTCAGTGTTACAGTGGCACGTTTGTATCAGAAGTTGTGGGCTATTTAAGTGTGCCTTTGGGCTGCATCTAACAGCTATTAGGTTTAAAACGATGGCCAGTGGAGTTAATGGTTAGACTGCTTCACCAGTCTCCGGCATATTAAAAAGGACATTTAGGTCCCAAAGAATACTTCACAATTACAGTAAAACAAGCTTGTGCGTGTGTGCATTAAAATGTGTATGCTCTGAAATGTTAATCCTTTAGTCAGCTCAGCTCATTCGTGTTTGGAGAAGACTAAGATTCTCTGTGGGCATTCTCAGAGCATTCTCTCAAAGCAGTATCTCAGAGCAAACATACAGTTTGAAGTGGTATCGGTGCTGTAAAGGAAGTAAGCCAGACAAGGTAAACTAATTGTAACTCCTGGCTAAACGTGACCAGGCACAGATACTTGTGTCGTCTAGCTGTAAACTCACCATCGCATCGGAGACCACTGCGTACATGCAGCACTGTGGGTTTCTGGAAAATGGAGAGTGTGGACGATACCATATGTATTAGTTGGAATATGCTATGTTCGTGCAATACATTTTATGCTTTTTAAAATAGAATGTATTTAGCTAGCTATATAAGTAACGTTTGCCTGGTCGACGGTGAATGTTTTTTTTACGTATCAAATCGGCAGCTAACTTCGACGTACATTGTATTGTATCTGGCATTTCCCAGCCCTAATGTCTGTGTGTACAGGTATGAGCATGTTTTAAGATCCAACATGGCTTAAGATGCTTTGTGTATTGGTGCACATAGCCAAGTGTAAATGAAATGAAATTGGTGGAGGCATTGACAATAGAAAGGTTTCATAATTATGTGAAGCATCACAGTACAGTAGAAATACACATGGCAAATGGGAACCCAACATGGCTGTTGCTAAGAGATAGATGGACAATATTGAACTTAAATAAAGAGTTGATTAAATAAAAAAAATGATTGAGGAAAATATAAAATGTATAAGCGAGAGCTAAATGTTAAAATGTCATTGGTCTCAACTATTGGTCAGGTAAGGGTTAGGTTTGGGGTAAAAAAAAAGTGTAAATGAAGCCCTTTGCTTACGAGGACAGAGCGTTTCACTGCGTTTTGGGCTTATCTGTTGGTCTGAGTGTGTGACTGAAAAGTCCCTGTATGTCTGTTTTTATATGTGGGGCAGAGAACATGGAATATGTGTCATTTCCTCGCTTAATTCAAAGCAAGGCAGCATGTTGGCTAAGTCTGTCCGTCTGCCGACAACTGACTGAACTTCTACACAGTGCTGTGAGGAAGTACATTAGTCATTTACCTCATTTACCTCACGCTCTACAAAAAAACTCCCAAGTAGATTCAAATCTAATTTCAGTAGCTGGTGGTACCACCTTTGGTAATGTAATGTAGGTGGTTCTTTTGGGTAAATACTTAGTTGTATCACCAAACTAGGGCAAAACCTACAGTGAAGTATTAAAATACGTTTTTCTATCCATGTAATATTGCAATGCTTCAAAATCTTAGCAATGCAAATCAATAAAATGGATTGCACAAACCTGTTTGTGGCTCAGTCCATATTTCTACCAGCACTCAACAAGGCAGTATCTAGAACTAAAAAAGTATGATTGGTTTACATAAATAATCAACCTGCTGTAGACAGGATGTATCTACCTGCATTGGGCAGGTGTTAATTTTATGCCTTGGTCCTAAGTCAACATTTTCTATATTAGAAATTGAAATTGTTTTTAACGATGCTGATCCTGTTACGAAGCCTTAGCTAACAAGCCAACCAAGCCAGCTACAGTAGCTGTAATTTGTTAGCTACCTACGGTATATCACCCTTGGATTCTGTACAGTATCAACAGCTTTAAATGTTACACAACTAGCTAGCACTACTAGATGACAGAACAATGTTAATGTCACACAACTAGCTAGCACTACTAGATGACAGAACAATGTTAATGTCACACAACTAGCTAGCACTACTAGATGACAGAACAATGTTAATGTCACACAACTAGCTAGCACTACTAGATGACAGAACAATGTTAATGTCACACAACTAGCTAGCACTA
>JACXGM010040903.1:0-10196 GCA_016801145.1 Umbra pygmaea
TAAAGATTTAAACAATAGCACTACTTTTACTTACTCAGTCTTGTTTATTGGTGTTCCAACAAAAATCATAATGAACGAACAAATTAATTTCTTTCAACCCTTTACTTAAAAAATTAAATACCTTTAAATACCGGGATACCGTCAAACATTTGAAAAATATCGGGGTATTAAATTTAAGCCATACCTCCCAGCCCTACTCTCCAACACCACTTCCAGCAGCACTTGTCTCCCATCAAGGGACTAACCAGGCCAGACCCTACATAACTTTAGAAGCAAACCAGCAGTGCATTAAATTGTTGTGACAAAGACATTGACAGGTTATATTGTTTCAGGTAATGTCCAGTCGTCTTGACAAAGACATGTCAACCATGCAAAAAAATAACATAATTGACAAAATGACACCTAATGACAACATTCATAAACATTCATAAACATTCCTTCATGTGTCATATCATGGTTATGACAGTGTCATGATAGTGTCATGTCACTCTTCTGAACACCACTTCAAATTAAGTGTCACCCCATACATAAACAAGGGAACACACACACACATACAAACACCTGTTGGTTAATGGCTGAACAGACCATTGGCTTGTTTAAATATATAGTTTAAACCATTCCATTATTGATGACATTAGACATTAGAGATTGTGTGTTAATAGAGTGTGCAGTACATGTACAGTATGTCTTCTACATATATACTGCTGATGTGACTGCCAATCAGGGGCGCTGTAAAGGGGGGGTAAAGGATGACGATTCTCGGGGCCCATGACTAAGAGGGGGCCCAGAGAAGCCCTGTCTCAGCTGTGTTGGGGGCCCTGTCAAGATTCTTTTCATGGGGCCCAAAATCCTTAGCAGCGCCCCTGCTGCCAATTATCCCCTTAAACTAAACACGTGTCACGCGATACTGCTGGGTGGTTTTCAGCCGTTCTGTGTCAGTGTCTTTGTGTGGAGAGGTTAACATGGGTAATTCAAGAGGAGTAGACCGAGTGTTTAAATGTCGTCTGAATCTGACTCATGCTTTGGTCTGTTGTTGAACAACGCTAGCATTTGTCACAACCGTCAGTTACAGGAAATGTCTCTGTCAGTCAGTGACCACTGCGAAGACTGGCATTTAACACAGTCATAACCAGAAATCCTCATTATCACTGTGAGCGTGAATGAGAAAGTGGAAGAGACAGAAAGAGGCAGATGGAGTGAGAGAAAGGGAGAAAGACAGGGATGGAGAGTGTAGAATACAGAAAAACCCTGTCACGCAAGAACAGATTTTATGGATAACAATTTGCTGCCTAGAGTGACCACTTAAAACTAAACAAAAAGACATGATTGACATTGCCACAACAATCTTTCTCCAGAGCAAAACTTTTGGCAGATGCAGGTGAATAATAAACAGGCATACATCAACCTTTGGCTGAATAAGGTTGAAGGTCAGAGAAAGATGGAATGCTATCGCACATTTGAAAGATACTTTACGTTAACTGAATACCTAACCTCTGTATAAGGAAGAATTAGCAACCATGTGGCCTAGGATGGTGTAGTAGACTTAACTGCTGCCCCAGTTGCACTTGTACTGCTGCAGCCCTGGTTTAAATCTGTCCCTCTGCTTTTTCAGCAAGAGCCGTCTCCAGTATTTTCCACACTATATCTAATTAACACCACTAAAAAAGAATCCAAAAAGGGTTCTTCATTGGATCTCACAGGAGAACCATTTTATGGTTTCTAGAAGAACCCCTTTTGGTTCAAATGAGAACTCATTTTGGTGACATATAGAAAACCTTTGGGGACCATTGAGAATCCTCACTGGAAAACGTTTATAGTGCATACTATTCTTGGTCATTTATTTATTGAGGAAAATTATCCATTATTTCATATTGTATCTGTGAGTGACAAAAGTAGGTGAACCTCTAGGATAGGCAGTTAATTTGAAGGTGAAATTAGCCAGGTGTTCTCAGTCATTGGGATGACAATCAGGTGTGAGTGGGCACCCTGTTTTATTTAACAAACTGTTAGTGGAAGTGAACCATGAGTTTGGACATGACACCAATCCACACTCAGACAAACTGTATACAAATGGAGGACATTGAATCAATCAATCAAATCTATTTTATAAAGTCCTTTTTACATCAGAAGTTGTCATAAAGTGCTTTACAGATACCCAGCCTAGAACCCCAAAGAGCAAGCAACAATGTAAAAATTGAAGCACAGTGGATAGGAAAAACTCCCTAGTAATTTTCTTCACAGGAAGAAACCTAGAGAGGATCCAAACTCAGTGGGGTGGCCAATCCTTTTCTGGCTGTGCCGGGTATGATGTTCAAGAGTCCAGGTCCAATTAAGGCCAAGTTGTTTATCAGTACACATTAAGGTCCTGTGAGTAGACCTGGGGCATGAGTTCAGATCTTCATGTGGGCTGTGTCCAGTTTTAGACAGATCCAGATCAGCTGCACCACCAGGTATACAGGAACAAGGACAGATTGGGGGGTTGTGGGCGATGACAGTGGCTTTAGACAACGATGTCATCAAGCTGGTTAGTTCTGCATTGTGGTCATCCTAGGATTCAACAGGACACCAGAGAGATTAGATGTGGTATTCTATAAGTCAGCAGAACTTCAGTGTAGAATGCAGATTGATACTCATCCTCGTGAAGACCATTGAAAACCTCCCCAGGAGTGGTCGATAAACAAAGATCACTCCAAGAGCAAGGCCCGTAATAGTCTGCAAGGTCATAAAGGAACCCAGGGTAACTTCTAAGAAACTAAATGCCTTGGTCCATGCCTTCAAAGAAACATTGGCTAAGGTCAATGATCATGAGTCCACCATCAGGAGAACACTGAACAACAATGGTGTACATGGCAGGGTTGCAAGGAGAAAGCCACTCCTGTCCAAAAAGAAAATTTCTGCCCATCTGCAGTTTGCTCATGAACACGTTGACAAGCCAGAAGGCCATTGGAAAAATGTTTTATGTTCTCTACTTTCCCTAAACCTTAAGCACAAGGCAGTTTGGGATAGATTAGTAGTTTTATCTACTGTAACTTCCCACATCGTTCTCCCACATTGATTCTGTAACTTCCCACATCGATTCTGTAAATTAATTTGCGGAAGTATAATTAGTAAGTGTCAATCATCCCACTCACAATCTTGACTTTAGGCACCCATGTTAGATGAGCACTGTGAAAAGAATCGTCTGGCGATTTGTGGTTGGATGAACTATGTGAACGCCACTCACATGTTGTGGAAGGACCTAAAGCGAGCCATTCATGTGAGGAAACCCAACAACATCAGTGGAAGCTGTTAAACGGAAACACCTTGAGATGCTTCTTACAGAGCCACTCCTTAGTTGTCCTGGCTATGTGTTTCGGGTCGTTGTCATGTTGGAAGACCCAGCCACGACCCATCTTTAATGCTCTTACAGAGGGAAGGAGGTTGTTGGCTAAGATCTCGCAATACATGGCCCCATCCATCCTCCTATCAATACGGTGCAGTCGTCCTGTCCCCTTTGCAGAAAAGCATCCCCAAAGAATGATGTTTCCACCTCCATGCTTCACGGTTAGTATGGTGTTCTTGGGGTTGTAATCCTTCTTCCTCCAAACACGGCAAGTGGAGTTTAGACCATAAAGCTCTACTTTTGCCTCATCAGACCACATGACCTTCTCCCATTCCTCTTCTGGATCATGCAGATGGTCATTGGCAAACTTCAGATGGGCCTGGACATACACTGGCTTGAGCAAGGAGATCTTGCGTGCGCTGCAGGATTTAAATCCATGACGGCATAGTGTGTTACTAATGGTTTTCATTGATACCCAGCTCTCTTCAAGTCATTGACCAGGTCCTGCAGTGTAGTTCTGCACTGATCCCTCACCTTCCTCATGATGATTGATGCCCCATGAGGTGAGATTTTGCATGGAGCCCCAGACCGAGGGAGACAGACCATCATCTTTAACTTCTTCCATTTTCTAATAATTGCGCCAACAGTTGTTGCCTTCTCACCAAGCTGCTTGCTTATTGTCCTGTAGCCCATCCCAGCCTTGTGCAGGTCTACAATTTTATCCCTGATGTACACACAGCTCTCTGGTCTTGGCCATTGTAGAGAGGTTGGAGTCTATTTGATGTGTGGACAAGTGTCTTTTATACAGGTAACGAGTTCAAACAGGTGCAGTTAATACAGGTAATGAGTGGAGGAGGACTTCTTAAAGAAAAACTAACAGGTCTGTGAGAGCTGGAATTCTTACTGGTTGGAAGGTGATCAAATACTTATATCATGCAATAAAATGCAAATTAATATTTAAAAATCATACAATGTGATATTCTGGATTGTTGTTTTAGATTCCGTCTCTCACAGTTAAAGTGTACCTATGATGTAAATTACAGACCTCTACGTGCTTTGTAAGTAGGAAAACCTGCAAAATCAGCATTGTATCAAATACTTGTTCTCCCCACTGTATAATATATTTGTTTCATTTGTTTAATTGATTCTTTATCTGCTTTTAGGACTTGTATGAACATCTGATGATGTTTTAGGTCATATTTATGCAGAAATATATATTTAAGGGTTCACAATCTTTTGAGATCCAATGTATCTTCATATCTTATAAATAGAAATGAGTTTCATAAGCTGGCAATTTAACTAAATTCCATAAAAAAATCATAGCTGACCACAGAGGACAGACTATAAAATCACTGGGGTGAGGAGACTCTATAATGACATGCCCCAAATATACATTTGTTTTCAAAATGACAAAATGATCCTCATAATAAATACAAGTGAAAAATCTGTTTAAACTAAACAGCACTGGTAATGCACATTTCCATGCTAAGAATATTGGCAAACTATATTTTATGCTAATGCATTCGCTCAAAGTAAATGTAATTGTAATAAACAAGTAAGAGATGGCCCTTTATGCCAGAATCATGGATATATTTCCCATGGGGGGGCAGTATAAAAAAGTATTAAAGTATTTGCACTCAATACTCTGGAAAATAATATCTGCTAAATGACTTAAGACCCTAGAATAATACATCTATCTCACAAAAACAGACATGATTAGCTTTCTATCAATGTGAAAAACTCTAGAGAGAGCCCAGACTCAAGGGGGTGGCCAGTCCTTTTCTGGCGGTACTGGGTGGGGGATCTGAAGGTACACAGTATTTAGGTCACATTGTTTATCAGTGCTGAAGATAGGATTGGGTGGGCTGTGACTATAGTCTTTGTGTATGGAGTTTTATTCCTATATCTTTATTCAATAGAACATTCTTTACATTTTAGAGCATTTCTAATCAATATTACATTCAGGTTTTATAATAATTTCCTTCAAAACCTTGCTCTCACACTCAAATAGCCACTACTCTCGCTTGGATTTGCTCTGCTTCTGCTCAAACTTTATGCTTGGACCCAATTGTGCAAGTTCTCCAACTTAAGAAGATGTGAGAGACCTGTAATTTTCATCATAGTTCATCACACTTCAACTATGAGAGACTAAATGAGAAAAATCACATTGTAGGATTTTTTATGAATTTATTGTTAAATTATGGTGGAAAATAAGTATTTGGTCAATAACAAAAGTTCATTTCAATACTTTGTTATAAACCCTTTTTTTGGCAATGACAGAGGTCAAATGTTTTCTGTAAGTCATCACAAGTTTTTCACACACTGTTGCTGGTATGGTATACTTTGGTCCCAGCTCTATGCAAGTCATTCACTAGGTCCCCCCGTGTGGTTCTGGGATTTTTACTCACCGTTCTTGTGATAATTTTGACCCCACTGGGTGAGATCTGGTGTGGAGCCCCGGATCGAGGGAGATTATCAGTGGTCTTGTATATCTTCCATTTTCTTATAATTCATCCCACAGTTTCTTCACACTAAGCTGCTTACCTATTGCAGATTCAGTCTTCCCAGCCTGGTGCAGGTCTACAATATTGTTTCTGGTATCCTTTGACAGCTCTTTGGTCTTGGCCATAGTGGAGTTTGGAGTGTGACTGTTTGAGGTTGTGGACAGGTGTCTTTTAAAATGATTGAAACAAGTTCAAACAGGTGCAATAATACAGGTAACGAGTGGAGGACAGAGGAGCCTCTTAAGAAGTTACAGGTCTGTGAGAGCCAGAAATCTTGCTTGTTTGTAGGTGACCAAATACTTATTTTCCACCATAATTTACTAATAAATTCATAAAAAATCCTACACGTGTTTTTTTTTTAATTTTGTCTCTCATACTTGAAGTGTATCTATGATGAAAATTACAGGCCTCTCTCATCTTTTTAAGTCTAAATAGTTTTTTGCCCCACTGTGTGTTGTTGTTTGGACATATTTCCTGCTCTCTCCGTTACATACCTTTTCCTCAAACTCGGGCTGCTTCTGTGTGCTTGTGAATCTTCTCTCAGATTTCTCTCAGATGTTTTGTGTTATAACCCTGTCAAAATTCACCAGCCAATAGAGTTCCAGGTGTAGGGTTGACCAATGAAATGATCCCTGCCTTGTCGAGGGTGCATTCGTTTTTTTCTACAACACTTAAAAGCCAAGGATATTATCATGGCTATTATCTTGTGTCGCAAATATGACTTTATCAATTCAATTTGAAGGAAGTAATAAAGCGCCAGTAAACTAACAAAAACTTACTTGACAATCCCTGGTCGCCGGACTGCTGCTGTTCTCCTGACTGTCATGAAGGCGACGTTGTTTTCCGCTTTCCAGCTCACCAACGGGGCCGATGTTTTATTTGATTTCATTCCAATTTGCTTCTATGTACAGTACATTGACTTATTATGTATCTGTTATTAATACTTATTAAGTATTACCATGTAGTTGTACAACTGTAATGGTTTAAAAAAATATATATTATGTACAAATATTTACAGTTGTATGCAAAGGTTTAGGCACCCCTGACAATTTCTATGATTTTCATTGATAAATAATTGGTTGTTTGGATCAGCAATTTCATTTTGATCTATCAAATAACTAAAGGACACAGTAATATGGTAGTATAATGAGGTTCATTGAATTAACAAAAAATGTGCAATATGCATCAAAACGAAAATAGACAGATGCATAAATTTGGGCAACCTTTATTTTGTTGATCTGGATACCTGTAACTACCTAGCTGTCACTGTTGGTGTGGTGTGGTATAAAGAGAGGGAGACCAAAGGCAGGTAGATGGTTGTTGCTTGTATTTATATATAGACCATCCAGGAAAAAGACATATATCTTAGTTGCAGATGAAGAGTTTGGAGCGAGTGCACTCTCAACAGTGGCATAGACACTGACAGCTTACATAAAAGTGAAGAGCAAACGCATAAACTTTCAAACTCCCACAACACGCTTTGTACAACTTACACTAATATAGTGTAGCTCCCGTACAGCCTTCTCCCACAGTGACAATATCTTAATAAACCGCGACTCCCTCTCGTTCACCTTGGCTTAAATAGGGACTGAACTACTAGCTGATTGTAATGGAGGAATTAATACACAATCAGTCCCTACTAGCACCAGGTGAACAAGGGGAAAGCGCACCACACCATATACACAAAATAAACAAACAGTGAAATACACTGACTTAATCTAGAACCCAATTAAACAGAAATATACACATTTAAAGTCCATTCGCAGTTCTTATCTCTACCACACCTGGCCTTAAGTCCTCCCAAGGTGTGACACTAGCACTGATTATAAATTGGAACACACAATTGGTTTGGTGAGCTCATTAAGCCTTGAACTTCATAAACAGGTGCATCTAATCATGAGAAAAGGTATTTAAGGTGGACAATTGAAAGTTGTTGTTCTCTTTGACTCTCCTCTGAAGAGTGGCAACATGGGGGCCTCAAAACAACTCTCAAATTACCTGAAAACAAAGATTGTTCAACAATATGGTTTAGGGGAAACCTACAAAAAGCTATCCCAGAGATTTGATCTGTCAGTGTCCACTATGAAGAATATAGTGAGGAAATGGAAGAACACATGCACAGTTCTGAGAATGGTCAAAAACAGCCCACAGACCACCTCCAAAGACCTACAACATCCTCTTGCTGCAGATGGTGTCACTGTGCATTGTTCAACAATTCAGCGCACTTTGGACAAGGAGAAGCTATTGTGGTGTTGCAACCCTAGCACTAGGTGACGCTGTGTGCAGTTAATCCAGTCTAGAGTATTGAATGGAGGAGAGGAGAAGAAGAGTAGTGGTGAATTGAGAGGCATGCTGATCGAAGACTTGTTGACGTTGGTTGCAATAAAGAAAAGTGATTAGGTAAATAACAGAGTGGTTATTGTTACAACACAGCATCTATATGGGAGAGTGATGCAGAAGAAGCCCTTTCTGCACACACACCACAGAGTTGCTTGAGGTATGCAAACGCACATTTGGACAAGCCAGCTTCATTTTGGAAGAAGGTGTTGTGGACTGATGAAACAAAGATGGAGTTATTTGGTCATAACAAGGGGCGTCATGCATGGCGGCAAAAGAACACAGCCTTCCAAGACAAACACTTGCTACCCACAGTCAAATTTGGTAGAGGTTCCATCATGCTGTGGGGCTGTGTGGCCAGTGCCGGTACTGGGAATCTTGTTAAAGTTGAGGGACACATGGATTCCAATCAACATCAGCAGATACTTAAGAATAATGTAGAGGAATCAGTAACAAAGTTAAAGTTGCACCGGGGCTGGATATTTCAACAAGACAACAACCCAAAACACTGCTCTAAATCCACTCTGGCATTTATGCAGAGAAACCAGTACAATGTTCTGGAATGGCCATCCCAGTCACCAGACCTCAATATCATTGAAAATCTGTGGGGTGATTTGAAGCGGGTTGTACATTCTCGGCAACCATCAAACCTAACTGAACTGGAGATGTTTTGCAAACAGGAATTATCCAAAATACCTGCATCCAGATTCCAGACACTCAGTACAGGCTATAGGAAGTGTCTAGAGGCTGATATTTCCGCTAAAGGAGGCTCAACTAAATATTGATGTGATATTTCGTTGGGGTGCCCAAATTTATGCACCTGTCTAATTTCATTTTGATGCATATTGCACATTTTACTGATATATTACTGTGTCCTGCAGTTATTTTATAGATCAAAATGAAATTGCTGATCCTAACACCCAAATATTTATTAATGAAAATCATGGAAAGTTTAGTTGCCTAAACTTTTGCATACGACTGTATATAGGATACACATATATATATTAACTGGCATTTTTTTTTCAATATTCTTAATAAGTCAAGGGAAGTACATATAAAAAACCTTTGAAGGCGAGAGTGGAAAAACTGTGTAGGTTGAGGACCCGCCCTCAAGGGTAAAGTAAAATGAACCTACCCCTGGGGGGAAGGGATCATTTCATTGGTCAACCCTACACCTGGAATTCTATTGGTTGGTGAATTTTGACAGGGTTGTAACCAGTGTTGGGTAAAGTTACTTTTACAATTACTTTTTAGTTACTTGTTAAGTTCACAAGTTTTGGGAATTCCCTAATTAAGACACAATGATCAGGTAAATGGAGTTCATATCGAGCCTGCAAGGTTAATATGGGGCAAGAATACAGATTGTCACCTATATATTTCTGTCTGTTTTCTGCTGTAGAAGAAATATTTGTTGAAACTGCCAGAATTAAAATTAGACAGTCTATACTCTTGTCTCATTTTCATCTTTGAATAAAAATAGTTTTCATAAGCATTTTTTAATGTCCAAATACTTATGATCTATTGATGTATGGTTTCAGCAACCAGTCTTTTCTGTTTTCTAGATATATCCATTATAATTGGTCCTGCTTATCAGGCTCAGTGGATACTAGGGAGTCAGACTTGAAATCATTAGGTTGCTGATTCCGTTTCTGAGTGGGAGGAGACCTTGAGCAAGGCATTTCACACAACGTGTTGCACAATAAATGGGAAGACAGCAAGATTTAAACAAAATCCACAACGGTTGCAAACCAAATGCTTGTTACAATGGGAATGTGTTGTGTAGAAACTTGTAATGACTTTGAAACAGAAAACAATAATGAAAACACTATTTCAGGTAGACGTGTAGGGGCAAGCATTCCAGTGAATTTGAAAGCGAATGCTTTTTTTGTATGGGACTGTACCACTGCTTAGTATGGGTACTGTACCACTGCTTAGTATGGGTATTGTACCACTGCTTAGTATAGGTACTGTACCACTGCTTAGTATGGGTACTGTACCACTGCTTAGTATGGGTACTGTACCACTGCTTAGTA
>JACXGM010040904.1:0-10196 GCA_016801145.1 Umbra pygmaea
ATGACGACATAAGGGGAAAATATCAGAACAGCTCGTTTTAGCTTTCGTTTTCTCAATGTCAGAGAAAGATACACAGTGCTTGGTTTTTACCTATCGCCATTTCTAGCCACTGGGGGACCATAGTCAGGCTAGATTAACTAATATTGATGTTAAAAAACCTCATAAAGTGAAATTTTCATGCCATGGGACCTTTAAGAATGAATTAACACAATTGCTCACACACTTCTCCACTAACTTGCTCACGTTCTCCTCCCCCCACTCTCTCCTACCATCAATCATCCCCACATCCACCCTGGAATTAGGATACAGCCATGGAGGAACATTCCCCAGAGCCACTACAGGCTCAATCTCAACAGGCCCCACCACATATTTAGCTACCTCCTTCTTAAACGTCCAACCACAACTCCTTTACTTACCCTCTTCTCATTACCAGCACCCCCTTTTGCCACAGCTGCCGGATGTCTCTCCAAACTCCCATTCAGCCTCACCCAGTATGCCAGCACTCAGTACCCACCTGCATCGCCACCACCGGGCCGGCGTTGTCCTAAAGGCACCTACACATACCCTCAGTATCCTATAGTAAACAAATATCTACTGTACAAATCAGAAGTATTGATGCTACACAAAAGACTATAATCACAGCTCACCTCATCTTTATTTTTGGACAATAATTGAACACTGATAAACAAAGTGACCTTATTACAATGGGCTGTGTACCTTCAGATCCCCTACCCGGTACAGCCAGAAGAGGACTGGCCACCCCCTTGAGTCTGGCCTCTAGATTTTTTCCTAGTTCCCACCTACTAGGGAGTTTTTCCTAGCCACTGTGCATCACTTGTATTACTTGATCTTGGGGGTTTTGGGCTGTGTGTCTGTCAAAGCACTTTGTGACAACTGCTGTTGTGAAAAAGAGCATTATAGAATAAATTTGATTGGCTTTGAAAGAATTTATCAATTCTGAAATTTATATGAAAAGCTTAAAATTCTAGAACTGAATATCTATGATATTGTTGTTATTTTGCAATTTCCCAAATGTTGTCATAACTAATTCATACTTAATGTCATAACTTTATATTGCTAAATGGCAGTGTTGCTCTGCTAGCTTAATCATGTATCTAGCTAGTTTTTTACCTAAGACCGGGAGCTAGCAGTAATAAGGTTTCTCTAATGTGTGAATCCTGGTCTGTTCTTTCAGGTGCTCAATGTAGAAGAAATGCCTTAGTGAGCGAGATGCTGGCTATGGGTTAAGATAAATAAATGTATAAATATAAATGTATTCCCAACAACGTTGAGAGACACTCTGTCTTCATCAGGTGCCCTGCTTCGGTCCAACGTTTTACACATTGAAAATGTTGAAGTAGATTCTAAATGTAAAATTCCAAAAAAGTTAGGACATTATGGAAAAAGACAAAATATTAAATAAATAAAAAAGTCATTTGGAAATTCAATTCACACTGTACTATATTGAAAACACATTATAAACACAGTATTTGATGTTTTACATTGTGAATTCATTTTTGAAAATATACACTTGTTTTCCTAGCCACTGGGCATCATTTGTTGTTACTGGATCTTTGGAGGTTTTGGGCCAGGTGTCTGTCTAAGCACTTTGTGATGACTGCTATGGTAAAAAGGGCTTTATAAAACACATGTGATTGATTGATTAACAATATCACAGATGTGCTAGTTACCCATGCCATGTGGACACACCCCCAAACCATGACAGACGCTGGCTTTTGGACCTGACGCTGATAACAGCTTGGTTGGACCTTTTCCTCTTCGGCCTGGAGAAAATGACGGCTGTTTTGTCCAAAAACTATTTGAAACGTTAACTTGGCAGACCACAAAAACTGATTCCGCCGTGCTACTGTCCATCTCAGATCCCTGATCAGACTGCGCCCAGAGAAGTTGCCGATGCTTCTGAACAGCGTTGATGTATGGCTTCTGCTTTGCATAATAAAGCCTTAACTTACATCTGTGGACTCAGTGGTGAATGGTGTTGACTGACAAAGGTTTACCCGAGCCCATGTCAGGACATCATAAGGAAAAGCTAAAGGTTCATACACATACATGTGGCGAAATTCATCATTCAGAAGTGGTTTTTATCCTTGCCCTTTATGCACCAAGATTTGACTGGATTTCTGACTCTTAATTTTATTGTGCACTGTAGAAGGTGAAATGCCCAAAAACCTACAGAGTTTTTGGGGAATGTTGTTCTCAAAATGTAGGATTATTTGTTGATGCATCTGCTGGCAGATTGGTGAGCCTCTACCCATCATTTCAGGAGGCTCCTTACTGTATAGGGCGCAGATGGCTCAGTGGGTAGGGAGTCAGACTAGTAGTCAGAAGGTTGCCAGTTCGATTCCCGACTGAGCCAAATGTCGTTGTGTCCTTGGGCAAGACACTTTACCCTAATTGCTCCCAGGTCGTTGCTGTAAATAAGAAATTGTTCTTAGTCAACTTACCTGGTTAAATAAAGGTTAAATTAAATTAAAATTAAAATATACTCTGATTACACAATTACCTCACCTGTTTCAACAACACCTTCGTATTTCTAGTCACATCGCTATTGGTCCTAAATTGCCCATCCCAACTTTTTGGGAACATCTTGCATCTTTATATGTTTTTGTTTAAATGCAAGTCAAAGTACATTCACATACCACTCCTCTGTTTTAATTCTCATAATAGCACTATTGAATACATTATTTTCTCTCTGTGTGCCTGAAGGAACACAATCTGTCTTTCAATAACTAAGCTTGTGAAGCCCAAAGCAGGACCTATAGATGCAGGTGACTGGAGGATTCCGGTCCTCCCAATCTAGAACTGATAAGAGGTTCTGTTTTCTCATTGGAATGAACAAGGAACGGACTGTTGTTATGTTCCATGTCGGTTCTCCAAGGTCAAGATGACCAAAGTAAAGTAATGTCAACCACACTGCCATCTAGTGGTTAGAGTCTAATACAAAACGTCATTTATTTTATAAATGAACAACATTTGTTAAACCATATAGAGTTACAGTTAGGTCTGGAACTGCTTGGATACTGACACTCTTTTATCATTTTGGCTGTGTACGCCATCACAATGGATACAACTGAAATGCAGACTTTCAGCTTTAAAGGGTGATTTTACATCTGTAAAGTGAAGCGCCATTTGATCAACTTCATTGATTTTGGCTGAATCTGAGCAGATAATGTATCCCTGTACACTTCAGAATTCATCCAGCTGCTTTTGTGCCCTTTTACATAATCAATAAACACTAGTGACTCAGTGCTACTGGGAGCCATGCATGCCCACGCCATCACACTGCCTCCACCGTGTTTCACAGATGATCTGGTATGCTTTGGATAATCAGCCGTTACAAGTCTTCTCCATACATTCTTCTGCCCATCATTCTGGTTGTTCTTAGTTTCATCTGCCCAAAGAATGCTGTTCCAAAACTGGGCTGGCTTTTGTAGATGTTGTCTAATCTGGCCTTTCTATTCTTGAGGCTGATGACTGGTTTGCACCTTGTGGTGAACCCTGTATAATGATATGCCTACCGCCTGGAGAGTGTTCTTCACTCGGCTGGATGTTGTGAAAGGCTTATATTTACCATGGAACGGAGCCCACGATCACCCTTCACTTTTTGCTTCCGTAATCATCCAGGCCTTCTTGTAGTTCGGAGCTCACCAGTGCAGTCGTTTTTTCTCACAACGTACCAAACTGTTGATTTGGCCGCTCCTAATGTTCCTGTTATCGCTCTGATGGATATACATATTTTTTGCAGCCTAAAGGCTTTTGCCTACTGGACACGTTTTTTTCGTGCAATTAATTCACAAATGCGCAATATGCACAGATGGAACTGTTTACACACAAAACAGGACTTTCCTCAAATAAAATACATACGACTATAGCTGCTGCTCCGAGTCAATTGGCTTTTTGAAAATATTTGTCTGCTTCTTCAAGCTTTGTGCCAGCTGTTGTAGCAGTGTTTCAAATTGTCCGATGGTCATTAATACGCTTTGAAGCATATTTTTATTAATTAAAAGAAGCACCAGCTCATCATTGCTTGATGTCGAGTCCATTGTTGTTTTTTCCATAGCGCAAATTATTTTAGAACCTTAATAACTTATTCGCAATATGGCGTTGCGCTTGCTTGCATAATAAGGCGCATCAAAAATTCTGTGAAATATTCATCCAAATTATACGCAATTTCGTGCCGTTAATTTGTGTCGTGTCCAGTGTGCAAAGACCTGAAGAATGGCCCATTTCACTTGCACTGAGTGCAACAGTTTCCAAATGTAAATATTACACCTGGAATCCACTCCATATCTTTTACCTACTTAATTGATGCAGAACTAAATGAAGGAAAAGCTCAAACCTGTCCAGGAAACTGCTTTTGAGTCATTTGTCCAACTACTTTTGGTCCCTAGAAAGAGGGGGCTTCATATTAAAGAGCTATAATTCCTAAACTCTTCCTCCAATTTGGATGTATAACAACAAAACTTGTGTCAGTTTCCAATTTTTTCCATACCTAACTGTATGTAGGATGTCGCATAATTTTACTGGCTGCTAGAGAGAGAGAAGCTACAGAGTTTGCGATAGCTTTCAGATTCTCCAAAAATCTGTGTTTTAAAGATTTTATCTAAGTTCCATATGAATTATTGATTGTGGGTGTACTCGATGCTCTAGAATGCAGTAATTATGCCTTTAGAATGCTGTGTGAAAAGGTGTATATAAATAACACCTGTAGTCACAGTAATAAAATCTTAAGGATATTTTAGTGATTAATCTACACTGTTGATCGAGAACAAATTTAAACCTTTGAAAAAAGGCAAGCAACTGCACGCAGCTGTCCTTTTTCATTAAGTAGGAATTTTTTTGATCCAGTTTTATCACTCTTGTAGTCAAAATGTCAGTTTATCTTAGTTGATATTCATAATAGAACTGGGTAACGCATTTTTGAATGTTGGTAAAACCACTATAAGTATTCTGTGCATTATTGATTTTGAGCGCTTCAGTGGATGTACAACATTCCATCACTCACTCACATTTTGTTTATAGATTAAAATAATCCTGCACTGCTCAAAAGACAGATTCACATCTTATTTTTATAACTCATTAGATGACAATGTTGCATTATGCCTTACAGCTGGAAACTTTAGTTCACTCATCTAACCATTGCTGTTTAACATTTAAGTGGGGGCAGAAAACGTAAATAGCATGTTCTCCTACATCTGTCATGTGATCTTCTAATAATCTGCCAATCGGAAAACTTGGGAATAGTAATAATAAGCATTTAGCGCCGAAGGTTCATAAGCAGATTCAACAACATAACTTAGATTTAAAACCATGATGAAGTGATCACCCTTCCTGTGTCTTTACTGAGAGCTGAATCAAACAATTGATCATTCAGTACTTCCCACCGAGAAACATGATAATGACAGGTTTCAGGTACTTTTTCCGCCACACACCACATATAGAAACACACACACACAAATAAAGAGGGGAGAGCTTGTTTGATTTGCAGGATCAGATTTTTCAGTTAACTCAAAAACACCTGCATTTTCAGAACGTAAAAAATATTTTTTTGGCGTTAACACAAGCTCTAAGCCACAGAAGCCTGTTTTTTGCTCTTATAACCAAAAGACCGAACACACATTCTTTGTAGTGACTTTCTAACTATTCATGCTTTTGTTAGCTTGTTACTGAATTCTGCCATATTCAGCTCAAATACTTTTATAAACGAAAGACGTTGATCTCTGGATCCTAATGTCTCACTCAGAGGGAAGTTGGGATCAAATCAACCTCAACATAAGCAATTATGAGATTTCTCTCCTTTGTATTTTCTTGTGTAATCATGGTCTATCAGGTTGCCTGCATTGGTAAAATGGAAGCAACAAGGTGGCTTCTCTCCTGAGTGTCTCCTCTCATGATTTTTTAAGCTCCTTGGCTGGGTAAAATGTTTCCCACACTGGAAACAGCAGTAAGGTTTCACTCCTGAGTGTATCCTCTCATGTTCTTTCATGTTCCCTCGGTTGGTAAAACGTTTTCCGCATTGAAAGCAGCAATGAGGTTTCTCTCCGGTGTGTATCCTCTCATGTATTTTCAGGCTCCATGCATTGGAAAACCTTTTTCCGCATTGAAGGCAACAATGAGGCTTCTCTCCTGTGTGTATCCTCTCATGTTTTTTTAGGATTCCTGCCTGTTTAAAACTCTTCCCACATTGGAGACAGTGATGAGGCTTCTTGCATGTATTTTTTCTCTCATGTTCTTTCTGTTTCTCTACCTTTCCCAGTTCAGAAATCTGCTGAGTATTCTCTGCAGTTGGAATACCTTCCTTTCAGGACATTTGATTGTGTTAACTTCTCTCCTGTACCTGTAAAATAAAAGGCAGCATCATTGTTGGACATTAGTAAAAGGTACATTCATTTTTGTAGTTATTTATATATTTTATTTAAAGGTGCCCTTTGTGGAATTTGAGCCATAACATCAAACCAACTTTCTCTTTCAAATGTCCAGCTTACAAACACTGTAGTTCTTCATATTTTCAAAATCCCAAAAATGACGTACATGCAATTAGGATACCCAACACTATGCAGGTTATATTTTAAATATCATGAAATAGATTCCTACAGCTTTTGGGAGCTGGCCACTGACAGAGAAAGTTACTTGGAAATCTTACACATTGCAGCTTTAGCCTAAGTGTCTTTCTGGTGCACAGGGCACAGACCATTGTGTCACTCTACTAAAAAAATAATATTAGACATGTCACTAATGACAGAGATATCATTAATACAATGTCACATTAATTTCTACTCTCCATACATACTGTACAAACACTACATTCTCTCTTCTTCCACAGGCTTTAAAAAACATTGAGCAATTATGTAGGGGGGGGATGTCCAAGCAGGCAACAAGAGACAATGAGTGGAGTGCAAAGGGTTGTAGTACTTAACAATATAAAAAAAAATAGCATAAACAAAATGTCTCACCTGGAAAAATTTACTTTGGACAATAATTAAATGATCAACCCAAACAGAACCGAGGACAAAACTATCTCCCTCAACATGGCTGAGAATATATAAGGAGCGGCCAGCTCCATTCTCCGGCTTTAGTGGAGAATCCTCTACCATGTAAGACATACAGGAAACAGGGTGGGAAATTAGCACCAGCCACACGCCTATGGCGTTTGCAGCTATACCTCAAAATTGGTTTATTATAAGTTCAATGATTGTTGTGAAATGTAAGGCTTTTTTATTTGCAAAGAAAAAGAAGACAGTCAGCTGGTGTAGAAATCTTTAGGTACAATTTCAATGGGACTATTAAAAATTGTTGAACAAATACCCTTATCCTTCTTTAGTTGTGGGAGGAGATTTTAATGTAATGATGAATAACATGTTAGACAAATGACCACGAGGTCAGGGTCTCCTAATTCGGTGTTAAAATTTCTCATGGATAAATTTGACCTGGTTGATATTTGGAGGGAACTGTTTCCAAATAACCGACAATATACCTGGTCCAATAAGGACTGCTCTAAACAATCCAGAATTGACTACTGGCTAGTATCCAGATGTTTGACAACGTACACCATTTCAGTCAATATCGGTAACACTACACTGACTGATCGTGAAGCTATTTGCTTCTCCATAAATTTGACATCAGATCAAAGCTTTTGGCCTGATGGCCTCATTTTGGAAACTTAATAATTTCCTCCTTGAGCACGAACAGGTCAAACAAAGAGCCAAAGACTTGACTGAGTACTTTTGGATTGAAGCAAAATCTCAGAATGCTCATGGGAAAGATTGTGAGCTTCTTAAATATGAGTCGGGGAAGAGATTTGGCAGTGATCTTGCAAAAAATAGAAGAACAGTTGAAGACGAGGTTATTGTGTAGCAAGCATTTCTTTCCCAACGAGAGTCTCTATCTGATGAGGAAAGATGTGAATACACAAACTTACGAAATAAATTGGATGACATTTATAAATGAAAAGCTAAGGGAGCCTATATTAGATCAAGAAAAAGATGCATGGATGAGGATGAACTAAACTTGAAAATAAAAGTGCACTTATGCTATTATAGACCAAATACAGGTGGATGGAACATTGATTGATAACTGCTATAACTTCTATAACAATATATACATTTTAGAAAACTACATATTGCAAATAATATCAAGATTAGTACTGGATTTATTGGATTATAATAATTGTATTACATACAACAGCTTCTGTTTCTTTAATTTTATAAGGCATTTGATTCGGTAGAACGTGGTTTTATTTTGCAAGCACTTAAAACTTTGGATTTGTAGATGGCTTTGGCAAAACTGTCAGGACCCTGTATCGAAAGGGTAGTAGTGCAGTAAAACTGAAATTTGGCACTTCCGCTAAATTCAATATATCACGTGGAATCAAACAAGGATGCCAAATCTCCCCCTTTTTGTTTTTGATCACCTCCCAACTCCTAGCTCTACATGTCTCCAATAGCGCTTTGGAAGGTATAGCTCTGGCTGAAAGAAGTATTATCCTTATTCAACTGGCTGATGACAACAATCTTCCTGAGAAATGCTTCCCAGATTCCACCTGCGATAACGTTCATAAGAGGATTTTCACAAGCCTCAGGTCTCAAATTAAACTTAAGAAAATGTGAACTAATAGCATTTAGAGAATGTGATGTTTCAAATATATGTGATATCCCTGTGAAGGATCAAGTTACATACCTTGGAGCAATAATAAGTAAAGACCAGAATTTAAGAACTCCATAAAATGTTTCCCCAATCATTGAAAATAAAAAAAAGAAGTTAAACTCTTGGCTACAAAGAGACTTGTCTTTGAGAGGAAGAATATTACTGACAAAAGCAGAGGGTTTATCCAGACTTGCTTATTTGGCTGCCTCTTTAGAAGTTGATAGTGGAATATCGACAAGGATTGATAATATGTTATTTAATTTTGTGTGGAAAAATAAGACTCATTTTGTCAAAAAGTCTGTAATAATGAACACAAATCAGTGCGGGGACTTCACAACTTTAAACAACACCTTCAAAATCAACTGGATCAAACACTATAAATAATACAACATCACTATGTAATTTTATATTTGGCATAATAAGGACATTCTCTTCAAAAACAATTATTTCTTTTTTTTGGTAAAAAAAAGCGCAATGCGCACTGCTGCAGCAAATCTACCAACTCCGACAAAATGTCGATGCGGTGCGGCGGGTTCGTCGCAAGAGTTGAAATTATCCAACTTGTGCTGTGCTTTGCCGTACGGCATGTACCACCAAGGAAGAGCTAATAATGTCACTTTCACATGTGTTTATGGGATTGCAAGAAAAGCTTTGACAGCTCAATATTTAGTTCTAGTCAATGAAAAACTGAAAAAGCTCCTGCTAGTCACTTTGCTGGAGGTGGACAGTTGTATGCATTGTTGTCCACCATCTTGAAGATGCGGAAGATTCATTTTGATTCTGATTGCGGTGTACAAGTGTGTCTGCATTAAGCTGATTTCACACCAGACACGACAAAAAATCCCCATACGGCATCGTAATGCAAACACACGTGTACACTGCAATCAACATCGTAATCAATCTACCGCATCTACGAGATGGTGGGCAACATTGCATACAACTGTCCACCTCCAGCAAAGCGACTGGCAGGAGCTGTTTTCAGTTTAGTATTAATTGACAATACAAGAAATATCTACTGAGCTGTCAAAGCTTGTCTTGCAATCTCACACACCCATAGATGAAAGCGACATATTAGCTCTTTCTCTGAGGTAAATCAACTTCCGGTTCTGGCACCATACGGCAAAGCACAGCACAAGTTGGATTATTTTAACTCTTGCCACACACCCGCCGCATCCACATTTTGCCGGTTCCGGTAGATTTGCCGCAGCAGTGCGCATTGCTTCCTATTGAAATGAATGGACTTCCGCCGCAATGCAACCAGTTTGCCGGACCTGGTGTGAATCCAGCTATACGATGGCCAAAGGTGATTTTTTGCTGTGCCTAGGGATGGGATGATTACCGGTTTCACGGTAAACCACAATAAAATGTCCGTACGGTTAGTATTACCGTTTAAAATCTAATTTTCATTAAAACCGTCTTTGATTACCGTGATTTTGAAAACTCACGGTAAATCCTGTCCAGCCAGAATCAGTCTGACGCAGGTGCGCGCAAGCAACTTTTGTTTTTTGCACGAGAAGTCAAGGCTGAAGGCA
>JACXGM010040905.1:0-10431 GCA_016801145.1 Umbra pygmaea
CTGTCATCAAGGACATTACACAAAGAGCTTGTTTGTTAGCAGCATCTCCCAATCTCCCTCTTCATATTTGCTAGTTGCACTGGATGTTTTTAACTGTGGAGGGAGCTATCACAAGAGCAGATCTCTAGTGGTAACAGTGTGGTTACACTCTGTCTCAGTGTCCCTTTCAAAATGGAAGTCTGTCAAAAATAGAACTTGCCTAAATGGGGAGCCGTTTAGGAAGCGTCCATGATGGTTGTAAATTAACAGTAGAGGCATGTAGAGTGTAGGGGCAGGCTTGTGTTGCATGGTTATGATCACTGTTCCACCTAGACTTCTGGGATGGTCTTACATTGGACTGTGGCTCATCATGGAGGCATAGTCACCAGGTGTTTTATCCTAGGACCACTTGTAAGCTTAGGACCTTAGGCTTACGCATTACTTTCATAATCCCTGCCGGTGGCTAGGCCTACATGGTGAATGAGGCCTGTCAGGAGGTTTTACTGGGAAAATACCTATTCAAAGGTTTTTTACCATTGCACTTTCTGATGTTCTGAGCTTGGATCACAGTGACCGGAAAATGTGTCCTTTGGATTCTAGCATAAATAGGGCTGCAAATTGTAATGAGTAAGAGCATTTTCACCCTGCATCACTGCGACAGAGGAATTTGTCAGCTGAATTACTTTCAAGTAGCCTGATTTATAAGCCTACTCTCTGCCTGAATGTTGACCACCAGTTATGAAAAACAAGATCACAAGAATGGCCAAGGCTTAAATACACTCCCAGGACTGGATCAAAAGTCTGAAGTTTACTTTTCTCAAATTATGTCAGATGGTCAAACCCAGGCACTGTAAGGATACATTGAGTTAATTGATTTGGCTTGAGGAGCAATCCTGCCACTTATTTAAAATATGAAGCAGCCATGTCTCTAATGGGATTTCAGACCACAACCTCTTACCTTCCCAGCTTACTTCTTGCAGGTTGTTTATCGTAGCTAGGCTACACATCCCTCCAGCATTTCACACCCCTCACCAGTTACTGTATGTAGTTGGATTCCACTCACCTTAGACACCACTAGACTGTTACATTTCAAACGTCAACATATTCCCCATATAGAATGCAATATTTTTGACCCAACCTAATATAATTTTCTGTCTTCAAAGCTAAAAATAATATCTCAATATTCTTAAAAATGCAAATAAAATCTTGCATTCTGAAAACGCGGGTTTGGCTGAGATTCAATTTCAGTTTGTAAGTTCAATTTTTTTATTGTTTACAGCATTAGCCTAAAAGGCTGATCCTCCCACCCAAACGCACTTTCCCTGCATGTCTGCACAGTGTGGGGATTGTGTGAGGTGGCAGAAGCCAAGTTGCATTTTCGTTTCTAGGTTTTTTGTAATTTGTCTAGGTTTTCAGTCATTCTCATGTCCCTCAGACGAAGCGGAATTCTGAGTGTACTATTGGCCAACCAAATTGACCTACGTTCATATAGTAAATAAGAACACAGTTAATATCTTTCAAAACACAGATTTTGAGAGCTAATATTATCTTCTTGCATAGTGTGACTTCAAACAGTTAAACTAAGCAGAATGTACAGTGTTGGCGCACATTTGTTCCTTTGTTTGGTCGATGTTTAACGCGTGGCGTTAGTGTCTGTGTGTAATCCGTATTTGCAATCGCCAACCAATAACTTGTTTTCCAGAGGTTTACTGTGAAATTGGATATAACAATCTGTTTATTTTTTGGTAAAAACAAACAGTAAAGCCCATTCAAAAACTAACATTCACTTAACCACGATATCATACACTATACCACGGTCAAAAAATATGACCTTGCTGTGTGCAACACAGCTGAACCAATTAGGTCACATTTAAATACACTTAATACACCCCCCCACGTCACATGCTGATTGCCAATAAAATGGCTCCAACATACAGGTCTTTTATTATTTAACCAAAATACAGTCTTAGGAAGTCTTAGGTCCACAATCATTAACAGCATTTATTAACAAGATGGAGGTTTATGAACAACAAAGTTGAACCGTGTGTGGGACTTTGCTGATTCAGAAGTCTAAAGTATTTGTATGTCATCACTTGGCTTGATGTTGTTGCTCAATTTACACTTTTGAGTTATTTGATAAACATTACCTTGCCTTGATAGCATATGACCCATTACTAAACACCCAATCAGATATTGAAACCAGGGTTGTAGTATCAGGATGTGGGTTGTGCTGACCAGAGGCTGACCAGACTTTTTATCTAAACTGATTAAAAGTTGTCAGAACACAGTGCACCGCAGTTTGTTTGTGTATGGGGCTGCAGTTTTGGTGGCAAAAGGTGTACCTATACAATTTTAGGCAGGTGGACATACCTCTATGGCTGATTGGTGTATATGACATAATTACATAATAGACAAGCTTGGTGTCAAAAACCACAGGTTGAGAACCACTGCTTACTTAGAATACTGGTGATCGCAATTAATTGCTTTTTTGAACACCTATTTTTGTGAATGTTTGGGGAAAAAATAGGTAATCTGTTCACTAATGATGCACTCTGCATAAATTTATCAGATTAATAAAGCAATACAGGTGATCTACGGTATTTTCAATGGGTGATATGTAATATATTTGAACATGAATTTCATGCCTCCCATATAATTAGTGCCTACTTTTGAGTCTTTACATTTAAAATGTGCTCTGATTTCTACAAACAATGAGGAATGCCCATCATGTTACTGCAACAGTTCACTATGCTTTTCATCTGCGTTTTTTCTGAACATTTCTGCTGGAGGCACCAGCTTTTCTTTCACACATTTGTGAGTGCAGATGAGAGAAACAGTAGTCTGTTCCCTAATGATGCGCTTTGCAAAAATGTTTCAGATTAAAAAAGCAATACAGATGATTTATTACTGATGATATGTAACATATTTGAACATGAATTTCATGCTCCCATATAATCATCACTGTAAAATAAATATTTACATGCCCCCATGTCTTGAGAACCAGTGTGACAAAGTTTGGACATATAAATAAGTAAATACAACACTGTATGTACATATTTTTACTATTTTCTTATACATTTTAAAAATCCCAGCCATTCCTCCACCCAAAATAACTTTTGTTAGTGCAGGGTGATGTCCTACCTCCTTGCAGAAATATTTAGTCATTTTGACTTCCTGCTTTCTGTCTTTAATCTTTTGAGGTAACCAAAATGAACATGTAGAAAAGTACCCAAATTTGGAGTGTGATATCTACACACACATGTAAGAACCACCCCTCATTATTTCCAATGGTACCAAGCATTAGTTTCTGCCATGTACGGATTGGGAGATCTGAAGCTTTGACACTCATTTTAAAAACATGAGGAGAGAAGATTAGCAAGCGCAACGAAGCAGCCTGAGTGCAAGAGAAGGTTTGAAGCTGAGAGCCGGAAATCTGTCCAAGCAACAACATATCTGAGTCCAAGCATAAAGTTTGAGCAGAAGCACAGCAAATTCAAGCGTGAGGAGTGGCGATTTCAGTTTGAGAGCAAGGTTTTGAAGGAAATTATTACAAAATCTGAACGTAATATTAATTAGAAATGTTCTCAAATTGAAAGAATGTACTCTTAAATAAAGATAGGAATAAAACTTCATACCAGACATCCAGACAAAATTACCCCGAAAAACAGGACCATCTCCATTCTGCTGAGCTGCTTTACAAATAACCAACCACAAACCAAGACCATCACCTAAAGCCGTTGACACCTTGCGTGTACGACAAATACCCCTGATACACGATGGCATTCTTGATAATCCTAAATAGCGTTTCGCCGGCATGTTCACTTGGATATCATCGCAACCTTTATTACATTGCCCACTTCTACTTCTAAACAAATTTTATTTGCAACATAACATAAAATAGTGAACATGCTTAATTGCAGGCCCTTTTCCTACAATGCCCAGTAACACAGAGATAAATTGGAATAGGTGCACAATAAATGACAATAGCCTGGCTATATACAGAGTTCAGTAGATCAGTAGTTGATGTTCATGTGTATATCTATATGTGGAGGTAAGATGACAAAGCAACAGGATGGATAATCAACTGTAGAAACAGATACTGAAAATTGATCACCCAACTTGAATTCAGCTACACTTATGTGGATTTTACTGTAGTCTGTTCTAAATTCTTTGACTTGCGGAAGTTGACAGAGGGATTTTGTCCAAGCTAAAAGGGATTTTTATATGATGGAAATTCTGGATTAATCTACATTGCGCTTTGCAGTAGTAAACAATATAAACATTCATTGATAAGCTAGTAATGCTCTTGGCTAAAGGGTATTGTGCAACAATGATCATATTTGGAAAGAAATTTGTCAGAAAAGCTAAGATAATAAAAAAGCTAGCAACTCAGTCATTTTTCTAATATAAAATGAAAAAGACCCCAGCAAACATGGAGCTGGCGGACCACCGGTGGTTACAGCTCCCGGTCCGTTAGGTTTTTGCTCATCGTTTAACGGGCGGTCCACCAGCGGGAGTGTTGGCGAATGAGCGCTCTTTCGGCGGGTGAGCAGAGTTTTAGACAGATCCCCTGGGAATCCTACGCACTCATACTGTTGTTCCAGTTAGTCCATCAGCTGCGTATGGGCTATATCCTAGGCTAGGGTTATGTTCTAGATTTCTATCTGTAATGAAAAATATTTCAAACTATTTATAAATTTGGTTACAAAAACATTCAAATACAATACAAACACAGTTAAGATTAGTAAAATTGAATTCAGTTCTAAAATATATATTAAAGAAAAATGCTTGTCTTTTTTTACGTTAGACTATTTTTCAAGGTCTAAAACGCTGTTCATGTGCCGGTGGACCTCTTGGCCGGCAGTGGACTGCTGGTTAAATGATGAGCAAACCGCCTGGCAGACCACCAGCTCTGCCTCTGCTGGTCCACCTGTGTCCCGCCAGCTCTATGCTAGCTGGGACGCATTTTCCACTCAAGCCAGCTAGCTACTTCTTATAATATAGTAGATGCTAACATTTTTGTATGCTAACATTTTTGTAAATTGAAATTGTAAAAAAGCTAACATTTTTACAATTTCAAGAGTAAATGTATTTTCATGGTATGCACAACCAGAACCACATAAACAGGAACTCAGTGAACCACAACGAGGTGGGGAGGTTGCGCATATGCACTAAATCTCCCAGTGAATAACTGTTTTGCTCATTTTGCGTTAAGTAAACTGTTTATATCAGACTGTGTTAAGTTGGCTAGCTATTCTTGCTCATTAGCAACTGGTTTTGTAAGTAACATCATTAGCTTCAGCTAGCTAGCTAACTACAGTAGGAGGGATTGTTTGGTGTTGTATGACTTCCTCTGCATCAGTGACTTTTCCTACAGAATGTTCATTGTTGCTTTCATCTTTGAGGGCCCCATTAATGCAGAAATATATGTACAAATTTTGGAGCAGCCAATGCTGCGCCATCCAGACACCTTTTCCAGAAGTGTCCCTGCGTTTTCCAGTAGGACAACGCTAAACCACATTCTGCCCATATTAAAAGCGCATGGTTGCATAAGCAGAGATTGCGGATGCTAGCATGGCCTGCCTGCAGTCCTGACCTGTCTCTGATTTGAGAATGTGTGGTGCATTTTGAAATTCAAAATAAGGTAACAAAGGCCCCGTACCATTGCACAGCTGAAGACATGCATAATGGATGTATTGGGGGAATGAATTCTGCTTGCTAAACTTAACGAACTGGTGTCTTCAGTTCTCAAATGCTTAGTAAGCAGTATTAAAGGAAAATGTGATGTGACGAAATGGTAAACTGTCTACTGTCCCAACTTTTTTGGCATGTGTTGCAGTCGTCCGATTTGAAATTAGTGTATATTTTTAAAAATATATTAAATTCACAAACATGTTAATGTGTTTTTAGTATAGCACATAGTAAATTTAATGTTCAAATTACTCATTTTTTTGGCATTTTCCATTCTAACACGTCATTAATGATTTGTTAGGGATACCCAACTGAACGATTCAGAACATGAAGAATCATATGTGTCGTGGTATTACATGAAGAAGTCAAATGTACCGTAATCACTGAAGCCTTCCCATTCTGTGCAGAGTGAGTGATATGGCAGTGAATGGTAGCTTTGCTATCTGGCCTATTTTTGACTGTAATCTGGATTGTAAAAGCGAGGTCACCGTGAAAGAAATGATAAAATCTTTTGTCTTGTTCTATTTCAAATATTTCAAAAGACATTTAAGAAAATGAGAACAGAAGGAAAGACAACCGTATCAACTGCAAATTGGAAGAAGAGGGAGAGTTGAGATGAAGCCAAATAAACATTTTGTATGCTGTCACCTGCTTTTGTGTCTACCAACCAGCCAATCTAGAATGGAATGAGAACACCACCAGTGATGGAAATAGACACTTGTGTCCTTTTAAACACAAGTTTTAGTCCAGACAGTATTCATTGTTGTTGAATGTGTCCCAAGAGTGGTTCCACGCCCATCGTTGAATAAACAAATCCTAGCACTCCTAAATCTGCCAAATGAGTCGTTTGTAGACAAAGTACTGGGCAACTCTAAAGGAGGAAATGGGTGAGTGGGAGTGACAGGAAAGCATATGCGCTACTGGTCAAAAGTTACACTAGGAAACACCTAGGAATTTGCATGTGTTTTAAAAGAAATGTATATCTTAATTTACCCAGGTCGCATTACATTGATTTGAAATTATTGTGAAAAAATGATTACCGTAATTATGTATGGGCTGAAGTTTTGGCTTTGCCATTGTATGTGAATAATTTATTATAAATCAGTCATTTCCATCATTTGCAACATTGGCAATGTCTTGGATATATATTTTAATCAATTGATTGTCAAGTTGGTGATTTCCTATGTTAAACATGAACATTTGTAAAACATTTGACCAGTAGTGTACATGTTTAAATTGTATACATATAGCAAATATCAGACTCACATGAGCAATTAAGATTGAGTAACTTTCTTAAGGGTCCAGTGACAGATTCTAACAGTAATGTCAAGGGTTTAAACCAGCAAACATTTGGCTTAATGCACATTGCTTTAGCCAGAATATTCCTCTGTCAGAATTCTCACAATATCATCATTATTATGCGTATGTTCCAACTCTAAGCTGTATAAACTGGAATGCTTATTGGATTTAAGCATATCAGGTGATGTGTATTTGTGTAATGAGGGAGGGTGTGTAATATGTATTACTACTAATGTCAATAGTTTACGTCTCCTTCCCTAATTAGCTATAGTGTGAGAAACAAGTTTGTGAATGCAAGGGCCGTATGTTTGTATTTTAATTTTTACTAATCATTGCAGACATTTTGTGTAAGATGAGAATGTCTGTTTTTAAATGACTTTCAGGGATACTGACCCATTATCATATAATATTCCGTTAAGGTATTTGATTGTATTGTTATAATCGGTACACAATTATAGCTGTACTATCACTGTAATTTAGTAAACAAAATATTAATAGGCTACATCGTTTTTCTTTTAACGTATATTTCTTAACCTTTACATATCCGAACTAACTTGCACTATTACGTTCACCCAGAAGTGTTACAAACTGCCGACATTTTCATTCCTTCCCAAGGGTTTATAAAATACATGCAACGCCACAGTACAGTGACTAACCTAATAACTTGCAGCCTTCTCGCCCTATCGCCTGGGACAAGCAGACCAGTGGGTAGTGTTAAAAATAAAGTAATTCAGGGCCCAAAGTTTGTTCGGTTTCTGTACTTGAATTTGCGCGTTTCCTTTGGGATTCTAATGCACCTGTAATTATACAAATATTAGGCTACATGAAAATAGCAATGAGTAAAGCAATTTTAATTGCTGTTTCATATTTCGCCATTTCAACAGAATTTCGATGAGGAAAATTGTAATGGTAGGCCTACTTCCCCCTGGACTGATTGGGGGGGGGGGGGTACTTTCCCCTGGTCCATGCACAGCCACCGTTTCCCAGCCTCCATCTTGGTGGACTTACATTCCCATCTCCCCATCAGCAACATCAACTCCGCTCATAACTTCCATGCCAATCACAGTCTGACACTGGCAGCACCACCCCCTGCTACTGAGCCCATACTGGCTGTGTGGGCCGCAACGTCCCTACAGCTGGTACCAGCTCCACTGCCCCCTAAACCTGCAGTACCCTTACAGCTAGTACCGGTGGCCATGACCCCTTAGCTTGTACCTGCGGTGCCTCTAGCCCCTCTCCTTCCATCGGCCGCGCCCAGCATGGTCATCGGGATTGCCCTCTTTATGGGCGGATTCTGTGGGAGGATCCACTTCAGAGGTGGTTTCCGGCTGCCCTCCCTGCCTTCCATCTCGTTTTTGGCATCGGGTTGCCATCTGAGGAGTGTGGCTTGCTTTCCTGGGGCCGAGCCTTTGGGGTGTACTATAACGGTACTTCCCCCTGGACTGATCGGGGTGTAGTGAGGAGAGGCTCACTACAGCTCCGTTTCATGTTTTATGTACTCTTCTGTTTTCCCAGACATACCATCACCTCAGTCATTCTACCTGTCTATTGTCGCAAATCAGACAGAGCTGTTGCTATTCATATCATTATCCCACATACTTAATGTCCTGTGTTTGTGTTAGTCGGTAGCCTGAGAACCCTGGCGGACTTCCAGCAAATTTAGATTTGTTTTGCAAGTCAGTGTGGCCAAGAGCCCATTCAAGCCCATTTCCAATTTTTCCAAATTGAGGCACCAATCACAACCATTGAGGTGGCCTTTTTACGATGACGATAGCGCAGCTATATACTGTCATTGGTTGGAGCAAACAATTACAACGCTGGCTGCTGCAATGGAACATCTGCAATATCACTGGTTCAAATCAGCTATCACGTCGGTTTTAAGCGATTTGAACGTTTCCTTTTTGTTAAAAACCGAGCAAAAAACAACACTCGAAGCCTTCATATAAAAAAAGATGTTGTTGCGGTCTGGCCGACTCGATTCAGCAAAAGTCTGATATATCCAATTGTGCCGAGAGGCATTTGAGCGGTGTCTGTTGGTGATGCCCCTTTGGAAATGGGCAGTGAATGAACCTTGCCCAGACCCACTCTCAGTCAGACCTGAGAAGGGTCTGGTGTTAACCAGGCTATTTAGTCGGCGTAGCTCATTGTCATTTTGTTTCTAGTGTCTATGTTGCTTGTAGGTGTTATCTGTTTCGTGTTGTGTATACTATATTTAGATGTTTTGCACATGGTGTCCTATTTGATTTATAAAGTGTATTTCATTAATAAACCTAGTTTATTTTGAAGACCTTTGCATTTGTCTTATTCTGCTCATTACTAGCCTGCACTTGTTGCAAAAATAAAAGTTGTGTTTTTCAATAGGCACGCGTGGGTCCATCTATAATTACCTTATTATGCATGTTAGGCTGTGAATTTGTGTGCAGTATCACAGTGCAGGTGTGTTATTCCTTATAAATTGCTTATAATTTGTTTTATTTTTTAATTCAGATTTACAGCTTTATATCATGGTCTTTGAATGAGGAAGTAGCCTAACGTTTTCACCAACATTAAAATGTTGATTAGGCTGTGCATAAAGGCTCAGAATAGCCAAATATATATTTTCAGATCAATCTAATATATTGAAGAGGCCTTCAACAAACAGTATTTAGCTTTAATTTATTTTACATTTAATGTGTTATGTATTCGGGTTCATGTGCAAACCAATAAGAGCTCCCTGTAATGTATGGTGCGGTTACGAAAATGTGTACCGTTGCAGCCCTAGTGGACAATTTTTTAATTACTTCATTTAAAAATAATAATGTTAATCCAATTGCCCTCTTTGTTATAGGCACATCATATGACATGGTTACCATGTTACATGTTCACTGCAAACAGAAGCCTTTTTTACATTTATAAACTGTCATGGTTTAAATGAATGTTTATTATTTGTTTCCACAAACTCAACAAGGAATGTAACTTTGATGTGCTGTTTGATGCGCTGTCCCATTTCTCTATTTAACACTTAAGACATTAAATAAAGCTGCCTAAATGGTTGATAGGCTGTACTCAGTAAAAGCATTTAGAAAAACATTCATCTGAAGTGTCCAGTTTCCACAAGCCTAAAGCCTCTCTGTGGAACAAACGACCAAAAAAGGGGAGATAATCACATATGTCCATGAGGGTGGTTTACTGTGATTGTCTCTTTGTAATCCCAGCTCTCTTTGTAATCCCTGCCTCTTAAAACCATTGCACACTTTTTCATTGGCCACTGAGAGCCTTTGTCTGGTACTGTTATCCTTTCAAACTAGAGACCCTAAATTCAGTCAGAAAGAACCTGACAAGAACTAACTAGCTAAAGATATCCTTTTTGTTTTGTGGTCCATTATTGTTAGGAGCAGCCAAGTGTGCTGGTGTGTGCTTTTATGGCTCTATCTTTATTTTTGGTCATGTATGTGCAGTGGGAAATAGTCGTAAATAGTCATA
>JACXGM010040906.1:0-10195 GCA_016801145.1 Umbra pygmaea
CTCACCTAAAGGATTATTAGGAACACCATACTAATACTGTGTTATATATACATACTCTCACCTAAAGGATTATTAGGAACACCATACTAATACTGTGTTATATATACATACTCTCACCTAAAGGATTATTAGGAACACCATACTAATACTGTGTTATATATACATACACTCACCTAAAGGATTATTAGAAACACCATACTAATACTGTGTTATATATACATACTCTCCCCTAAAGGATTATTAGAAACACCATACTAATACTGTGTTATATATACATACTCTCCCCTAAAGGATTATTAGAAACACCATACTAATACTGTGTTATATATACATACACTCACCTAAAGGATTATTAGAAACACCATACTAATACTGTGTTATATATACATACTCTCACCTAAAGGATTATTAGGAACACCATACTAACACTGTGTTTGACCCCCTTTCGCCTTCTGAACTGCCTTAATTCTACGTGGCATTGATTCAACAAGGTGCTGAAAGCTTTCTTTAGAAATGTTGGCCTATATTGATAGGATAGCATCTTGCAGTTGATGGAGATTTGTGGAATGCACTTCCAGGGCACAAAGCTCCCGTTCCACCACATCTCAAAGATGCTCTATTGGGTTGAGATCTGGTGACTGTGGGGGCCATTTTAGTACAGTGAACTCATTGTGATGTTCAAGAAACCAATTTGAAATGATTCAAGCTTTGTGACATGGTGCATTATCCTGCTGGAAGTAGCTGTCAGAGGATGGGTACATGGTGGCCATAAAGAGATGGACATGGTCAGAAACAATGCTCAGGTAGACTGTGGCATTTAAACGATGCCCAATTGGCACTAAGGGGCCTAAAGTGTGACATGAAAACATCCCCCAAACCATTACACCACCACCACCAGCCTGCACAGTGGTAACAAGGCATGATGGATCCATGTTCTCATTCTGTTTACGCCAAATTCTGACTCTACCATCTGAATGTCTCAACAGAACTCGAGACTCATCAGAGAAGGCAACATTTTTCCAGTCTTCAACTGTCCAATTTTGGTGAGCTCTTGCAAATTGTAGCCTCTTTTTCCTATTTTTAGTGGAGATGAGTGGTACCCGGTGGGGTCTTCTGCTGTTGTAGCCCATCCGCCTCAAGGTTGTGTGTGTTGTGGCTTCACAAATGCTTTGCTGCATACCTCCGTTGTAACAAGTGGTTATTTCAGTCAAAGTTGCCCTTCGATCAGCTTGAAGCAGTCAGCCCATTCTCCTCTGACCTCTAGCAACAACAAGGCATTTTCACCCACAAGACTGCCACATACTGGATGTTTTTCCCCTTTCACACCATTCTTTGTAAACCCTAGAAATGGTTGTGCTTGAAAATCCCAGTAACTGAGCAGATTGTGAAATACTCAGACCGGCCCGTCTGGCACCGACAACCATGCCACGCTCAAAATTGCTTAAATCACCTTTCTTTCCCATTCTGACTTTCAGTTTGGAGTTCAGGAGATTGTCTTGACCAGGACCACACCCCTAAATGCATTGAAGCAACTGCCATGTGATTGGTTGAGTAGATAATTGCATTAAGGAGAAATTGAACGGGTGTTCCTAATAATCCTTTAGGTGAGTGTATCTCTCCCAAAACAGTTCACTCGTGTCAAAACTAAATATCTTTCTCATTTAAATAGTCAGTGCCCTCAAATTGCTTCGTCCATTTGGCATTGTGTAAGCACTGCAAGTCAAAATGTTCAAATGTTTTGTCACAGGACAATTGAAATATCCCTCATGTCCACCTTTCAGTCTTAGCCCAGTCCTTCATTGACAATGGTTACTGTACTGTTTTTTTATCTAGCTAACAGAATACAATTGTGTTTAAAGCTGAAAAAAATATAGGATTTTAGGGTAAGAGTAGCCTCCAAGATTTGACATAATGCACTAATACTGCCTAGGAAATTGTAATCATTTTTATTCACACACATAAAGTAACTGCCATACATCAGAGTAAAAAGAAAATGTACAAAGCATAATATACTGTAATATAAACACACAAACGAAAAACAGTAAAATGATATGTAGCCTACAGTGCTGTAAATAAAGCTGGAGTTTCACTACTAACAGTTCTTCACTGGTCGCTGTCCTCACCCTGAGGTTCCAAACCTGGGGTACATTTACCCCTATGCAGAGGAACTACAGGGGGTATTTGACAGAAGGGGGAGGGAAAAAATCATCAATGACTAGACTTACTGAAATGTTACAGTAAAACCCACAGTATTAGATAGATTTACATGGCCGGCACTAATTGCAGCTCTTTGACCCTTTTTCTTATTGTCTGTTATATTCTTCAAAATATGGATCATAATGATAATAGCATCATACAGTAAGCTGCAGTTTCTAGTCAAAATGTTAAAGTCAGATAAATCAAATACTTTCATTCCTGGATTACTTGGATTCAGAAATCAGGTGGGTACTGAAGCAGAAAAGGTTTGGGAACCACTGCGTAATTGTAAAAAGGTTATAATGATGGACAACCATTACAGTAACTGACTTACACACACACACACACACACAAAAGAATAGGTAAATAAATATATTTCTTGGTCTATGCACAGTGTCCTTTCCTAATTCCGTCATTGACTGACATACCTGTTTTCCCTGCGAAAGGTTGTGATGTTCTTGACTTATTTTGACAATTGAACAGACTATTGTGCATGTGATGACTTATACAATGAAATGACGCTGACACGTTTTGGAGGGAACAACCATTAGACTGAGAATCGACAATCAGTTTAGATCAACAAGATCTGTTCACTTGGAAACTGTGCTAAATGGAGCCTACCTGTACTTAATCATTTGAAAAGATGTACTGAGACATTAAGACATGTACGAAGACATTTGCAATTTGATGACATGAATGAGAAATTCAATTCTGTTGTGAACAATTGCCAAGTGGTTTGGAGGTTCGTCCATGTTGTTTTGAGAATGTCATTTCTGTTTCAAGAAATGAGCCAAACCAACGGTGAAAAACTGTAATCAAACTTTCAAATTCTGCATAACTTTCAAGCCATAATGCTGAAATCACACCAGGCACGGCAAACTGGTTGCATTCCGGTAGATGTCCATTCATTTCAATAGGGAGCAATCCGCACCACTTTGGCAAATCTACTAGATCCGGCAAAATGTGGATGTGGTGCAGTGGTTGTGTTGCAAGAGTTGAAATTATCCATCTTGTGTGGTGCTTTGCTGAACTGAAAGTTCATGTACCATTGAGGAAGAGCTAATATGTCATTTTCACCAATGGGTTTATGGGATTGCAAGAAAAGATTTGATAGCTCAGTAGATAGATTTTGTCACACAAACTATTGTCAATAGACCATTCACACAATAACCGGAAATACGTTATCGTTGTGGAAGCGGAGTTCCTGTCAAGCATCAACACATCAGGAGAAAATGGAGTCTCAGAGAGTCTACAAAACTTCACTAACAGATTTGCCAATATTACATTTGCCGACGTTACAAGACTTGTGGAGGAAAGCTCTGTCAACAAAAAGAAAAAAAATCAATAAAGGGTATATATTCTTCCACTAGGATTTTATCCATAAGTATGGGTGAGTAGAGAACGATCAGGCTGTTAAATAGAATGACAAATCATTATTGTGTCCCTTTGTATGTATAGTATATAGAGACTACCTTACTAAAGCATTATAGTCTGTTTTTAATGAAGCATTGTGGTATCAATCTGTTCTGTCTATGGTGGTCCATAGACAGTGAACTTCTTGTGTGTAGCGACAATAATGTTAGCCGAATGCTACCATCACACAGCAATCTCAGTGCAGTCCAGTCTCTCACAAACATTGGGAGAGTACTTCTTGAATTTTTCTGGCATGACGGAATTTACCTTCTTCCTACTCACTAAAAGAGGAAGTGTCCCCAGAATGAAGAAGAGGTGATTGGCCCAGGTGATGGTCACACGGCTCACAGTGGTTAAACGTATCTGGAACATGTAAAAAATTACCTGCTTCTTCATGCCAACAGCTACTCGCTGCAAGGAGGACTGGGATTGATGTTCTCACTGGTGCATTCACTTATCCTCTTTGCTTTACTCCACTAGACCCGTTGACAGGCAGATGGTCCAATGGAGTCCCAGAAGATGTTAAACACACGCTCATATGGAAATTTGGTGTAAAATATCATCTGGTCTCCTGCAAGAGACCCATTTACTTATTAAAGACCACTCAAGACCAAAAAACCTTAGGTTTAGCCAGGTCTTCCACTCCCACTTCAATTCCAAAGCCAGAGGAGTGGCAATTTTGGTCAGTAAAAGAATACATTTCTCACCCACCAATGTAATTTCAGATAACAGCGGGAGGTATTTAATTATATCTGGTTCGATCTGTAACACTGCCGTAGTACTGGTTAATGTGTATGCACCCAACTTTGATTATCCTAATTTTGCAAATAGGCTACTGGGGAGGATACCATTGTCACACAATACTGATACTGGCAGGAGATTTGAACTGTGTCATGGACCAAAACTTGGACCACTCTATTCCTAGATCTGTGCCTCTTTCCAACATGGCAAAGTCTTTTTTTAGATTTTATGATACAGAATGGATGTACTGACCCTTGGAGACTTCAGAATCCACTGGCAGGTGAGTGCTCTTTCTTCTCACACGTTCATCACTCTTTTTCCCGCATTTCCTATTTGTTTGTAGACCATCGGCTATTACCAGATGTTACTTCAGCTGACTACTTGCCAATTGTAATATCGGACCATGGCCCTGTAGCACTTGAAATTACTTTATCGCCAAAATCCTGTACTCCCCCTCGCTGGAGATTTAACTCTCTTCTCTTGTCCGATTATATATTTTGTAACTGTGTTACCTCTGCAATTGATAATTTTCTTTATCATAATCAGATTGAGTCAATCTCTCCTTCTCTCCTATGGGAGACGCTTAAAGCCTATTTAGGAGGGGTGATTATATCTTATTCCTCATATGTAAATAAAGACCGTAGGGTTAAAATGGACAAACTTTCAACAGAGATTCTTGAGCTGGATCATAAATATGCTCAGACGCCATCCCCTGAATGATATAAACAACGTTTAAATTTGCATTCTGAATTTAATCTGTTTGAGGCGAATGAGGCGGAACGTTTACTGTTGCACTCACGCTCCACCTATTATGAACACGGGGACAAGGCAAGCCGCTTGCTGGCGCATCAGTTAAATCGACGCGCTGCCTCTCGTTTGATCCCTCAAATCCAAGATACTTCAAACTGTATGGTTTATGACCCTGAGGGGATCAATGACAACTTTAAATCCTTCTACTCCTTACTTTACACGTCTGAGTCTTCTGCGAACACAGCTAAAATGACTCAGTTTTTTGATACGCTAGACATTCCCACTGTTGCCGTGGAGGTTGCTATTGACTCTCCTCTAAGGCTTAAGGAGGTGATCGCCTCAATAAAAACTATTCAAAGCAGCAAAGCTCCCGGCCCAGATGGGTTCCCTATTGAGTTTAAAAAAAAATGTTATCCACAGCTAACCCCCCTACTTTTAGCTATGTATAATGACTCATTGGATCAAGGGTTTCTCCCCCCAACCTTAACACAGGCTTCTATTACACTTCTTCTTAAAAAGGGTAAAGACTCAACTGCTTGTTCCTCATACAGGCTACTCAGCCTTCTCAATGTTGATTTTAAGGTGCTATCTAAATTTCTAGCTACCCGTCTGGAGGGGGTCCTTCCATCAGTCATCTCGGAAGAACAGACAGGATTTTTTAAGTGTAGACAGGTATTTGTCAATATTCAGACTCTTCTCAATATTTTTTACTCCAAACAGATCTCCAGTTCCCCAGATTTTGTGGTTTCACTCGATGCAGAGAAGGCTTTTGATAGAATTGACTGGGAATATTTATTTTCGGCGCTAAAGAAGTTTGGTTTTGGTGACAATCTCTGTGCATGGGTTTTATATGCTTCCACTCAGGTCAGTGTCTGCACTAATGATATTTATTCTGAATACTTTGCTCTGGAACGCGGCACAAGGCAGGGCTGTTTGCTGTCTCCATTGCTCTTTGCTATTGCCATTGAGCCCCTTTCGGCGGCATTACGGGCCTCACCCACTTTTCAGGGTGTCTCCAGGGGGGGAATTGAACACAAGCTGTCGTTATATGCGGATGACCTATTACTTTATGTCCATAACCCAGCTACCTCTTTACAGAGTATCCTCTCTATGTTGGAAAATTTTACTTTGTTTTCGGGGTACAAGCTTAACCTACAAAAGAGTGAATGTTTTCCAATTAACCCAGCAGCACTGCAACTTCAACATACAAACTTTCAGCTGAAGCACTCCGGCTTCACGTACCTTGGAGTGAATGTGACTCGCTCAATGGCAGATTTATTTTCAGACAATTTCTCCCCAATTTTCACTCAGATGAAGGCAGATTTTCGGGGGTGGGGTAACCTACCTCAATCATTGATAGGGAAGATCAACGTGGTGAAAATGAACAGTCTGTCTAAATTTATGTACCTTTTTAATTCTATACCATTGTTCCTGCCAAAGTCCTTTTTTAAGGCAATCAATCAAGCAATTTCTTCCTTCATCTGGGGTGAAAAGGTGCCCAGGGTCAGTAGATCTCAACTCCAGAGATGTAAATTCAATGGAGGGCTTGCCTTCCCAATTTTCTATACTATTACTGGGCGGCCAACCTTCAGAAAATTTTACTCTGGTTACATGCCCCAAACACGTCATGGTGCCATTTAGAGGGTAGGTCGTGCCTCTCCTCATCTCTCTCTGCTTTAGTCTGCTCTGCTGTCCCAGTATCTCCTTCTCGGTACACTGGTAATCCTGTAGCCACTTTAAATTTTCTTCTGCATCTATCATGGGCCCCATTGATAAAAACCATACATTTCCCCCATCGGTTGATGACAAAGCCTTCGGTTTTAGGAAAGGGAAAGGTATTAAAACATTCTTTGACTTATATGAAAATTGAGTCTTTTCTAGTTTTCCCAATATGTCTATTAAATACAACTTGCCTTCATCTCACTTTTTCCGCTATTTACAGTTGAGGCATTTTGTTTCCAATCAATTCAAAGGCTTTCCTTGCATACCCGCAAACCAGCCCTGGGATGTATTGCTGACTATCTCACCCCTACAGAAATCTTTGATTTCCCGGGTCTATTGCTGGATTATGTCATGCGACGACCAGTCCATGGATAGAACTAAATCGGCTTGGGAGCAGGAGATGGGGTTGGTATTTTCTGGGAAGTTCTGGGAAGAGGCAATTAAAAGAACAAGTTCTACCTCTTCGTGTGCCCGTCTGGGTCTCATTCAATTTAAGGTTATACACATAGTAAATTACTCAAAGTCCAGACTCTCCAAAATGTACCCAGCAGTGATGGATGTGTGTGACAGGTGTCACTCCTCTCCCTGTAACCTATACCATATGTTTTTTACTTGTCCAAAACTGAATAGCTTCTGGAATTCAGTATTCCATACTTTGTCTGAAGCCCTCAAAATTCACCTGACTACATGCCCATTAATTGCTCTGTTTGGAATCCCAGGTAACTTGATTAAATAAAATAATAAAGACTCTGAAATGATTGCTTTCACAACATTATTAGCTAGACGCAGGATTTTACTATTGTGGAAATCCTGTCAGCCCCCCTTAGCTTCCCAGTGGCTAACTGATGTCCTATTGTTTTGCAATTGGAGAAAATTAAGTACTCCTTGAAGGGATCTCACTCTAAATTCTCTGACAAATGGAAGTGATTTATCTCATTTTTTTATAGTTTGCAGAGGCTTCCCACAGATTTTCCTTAAACCAAGTTAGTATTAGTATTAATCTTACTATTGTAAATGAGATATACATGTATGTACGTGTGATGTGTTTTCATGTGGATGTTTTGCGATGTTCCTTTTTTTGTTTTCATTGCTGTACATTTGATAAATAAATATAAAAAAAAATTAATCTCATCATCTGAAGCACAATACTGGTTGAAGAGGTTCGGGGATGGTAAGGCTTTTTTCAGCTTGGTTTCCACTGTCTCATCTAGAATACCTGTGGTGATTGACAATTAACAATTTTATTTAGTGAAATTTTAAAGCCCTGTGGTATTTAAAAAAAGTATTTAACTTAAAATGTTGATGGAAATGAACAATTAGGCCTATTTACATAAATCTCCGATTACGTAGCCGTAAACAATCATTCTTTCATCCATTTGTTACGACAATAAATTGCATTGCATAGCCTCGTAGCGTTTAACCTGTCAGTGTTACTGTACATGATACGACTTCTTTGAACAAGATGATATCTTGTTTGTCCGGACTTTGGCTACAGTTCAAAATATTTTAAACATCATACATGTAGAGTGCACAATTCTGTAAATTTAGGACAGTCCATTAGCCATGCGTTACATGAAATGGATAGATTGAAGGGGGGTGTTAATGACAGACACCGTTTACAAGCAGGACGGGTAACATTACGTTTTGCAAAGTAGGCTACAATACAAGAACATAGCCAGGGAATTAGGCACAGTGATATGAGGTAAGGAATGCTTTTAAACCCTTTAAGTTAGCTGTTTCAGTGTTCGAAGAAGGCAACACACCACTCTATAATGAAGACATAACGTTACAGGAGGTGGAATATCTTCCTTGCTGGCGGCGGCGTCGCATAATCGTGGTCCAGTTTTAAAGCTTTCTTTGCTATTTCCTTTATCTCAACTCCTACAGACGTTAACGGCTGCCCTTTTTGGCACCGCTCATACACAGGGTCCCTTTTTCCTTTAGGGGTGAAATCGTTCCAAGGAAAATGGCTAGGGACAGCCTCTGGTTTCAATCCCGCAAGATAGCTTGAATCTATTTCCATCAAACTTCTCCATCAACAGGGTAGGAATGAAACAACAGATATGGCTGCTTTTGGGAATAACAAGAACAGCCCGGTACGCTACAAGAACTGTTGCTCGTTGCTTGCACCATTTGTTTTCCTGTGGGCCTGACCAGTGAGGAAGAAGTTTACCACGACGATTGCGTATTTCCAGTAAGAGATACGGATGTTGTGTGAAAGGTCTATTAATACTAAACTGAAGAAGTTGCTGCCAGTCGCCTTGCTGGAGGAGGACAGTGGTATGCATCCTTGTCCTCCGTCTTCAAGATGCGGAAGATTGATTACGATGTTGATGGCGGTGTACAAGTATGTCTGCGTGACGGTGCCGTACGGTGATTCTTTTGCCGTGCCTGGTGTATTACCAAGCATAACTCTTGCTCTGCTGCAGAGACATGGTCATGATGAGCAACCAATAACATTGTTGCTGATCAATGTTTCTACTATTGATACATCTCCCCTTTTAAACCAATGCATGAACGTGCAATTATCTCAGATCCAGCGATGCTAATCATAAACAGCAGGTGTGTTTGAATAACCTAATTAACCAGATCATGATTAGCCTGATGATATCATCTTGGATTTGTCATTTGATCTCGGATCTATGTAAGCGATGTACGAAGAATGGACCCCAGGTGTGTATAACTGAGAGAGTCCAAGGAACAAGGAACATAAGGGTATTTGAAAGGAGTGTCCGGGAAGCAGGAAACACAAAAGTGATACAAACTCCAGGAGCAGATTGGCTGAAACCAGGACACTTATAGAACAGCCTTATGGTGCGGTAAATCAAGTTTATCTGGAAATATTAGCATCCCAACAAAGGTCTGTAAGCTGGTGGACATGATCTGTACAGGGGCAGCAGGTGTTAAATGGGTATTAAAGAGAAAAGAGTACTCAAATAAAAAAGGAGTACACGTAGGCATAAAGTTTCTAAATCTGCCCCCCCCCACCTTCCCCATGGAAATGGCGCCCATAACCCTGGTGCTACATTTTATAAAATTATTCCTGACATAAGCATTATTTAACAAACAAAATGTGGCTGATCCTGAAGCACACGTAAGTATTATTTAACAAATAAAATGTGGCTGATCCTGAAGCACACATAAGTATTATTTAACAAACAAAATGTGGCTGACCCTGAAGCACACATAAGTATTATTTAACAAACAAAATGTGGCTGATCCTGAAGCACACATAAGTATTATTTAACAAACAAAATGTGGCTGATCCTGAAGCACACATAAGTATTATTTAACAAACAAAATGTGGCTGATCCTGAAGCACACATAAGTATTATTTAACAAACAAAATGTGGCTGATCCTGAAGCACACATA
>JACXGM010040907.1:0-10195 GCA_016801145.1 Umbra pygmaea
CACTGATGTGATTGGACAGATCTGTAGAGTTCATAAGTCAGTTATACAGTGTTGTGTAATGACACTGATGTGATTGGACAGATCTGTAGAGTTCATAAGTCAGTTATACAGTGTTGTGTAATGACACTGATGTGATTGGACAGATCTGTAGAGTTCATAAGTCAGTTATACAGTGTTGTGTAATGACACTGATGTGATTAGGAAAGAGCTGTGTTGTTGAAAAATTATGCTGATTTGTGTGTAAATGTTCAATAGCTAGCTAGCAGAGCAATGTAAAAAGCTACATAATGTGAGGCCTGTAGCAGAGATGTAAAAAGCCACTGTATATGAGGCCTGTTGTTCAAATAGGTGTTTCCAGCTGTGTGTGTTTGTTGTTCACAGAGAAAGCTAAAGCGTCCAACGCCTGTGTGCTGGTGCACTGTCTCGCTGGGATTTCACGCTCAGCAACCATCGCTATTGCTTATATCATGAAGAGGATGGACATGTCACTAGATGAGGCCTACAGGTCTGCACCTACATCACTTACAGCACCTACATCACCTACAGCACCTACATCACCTACATCACCTACATCACTTACAGCACCTACATCACCTACATCACCTACATCACTTACAGCACCTACATCACCTACATCACCTACATCACTTACAGCACCTACACGACCAGGCCCAAACCTTGGTTCAAAGTGAACATAGCACTTGATTAATTACATTTACATTTTAGCATTCTCTTATCCAGAGCAACTTATAGTAAGTGCAGGGACATTCCCAATGGAGCAACTTGGGGTAAAGTGCCTTGCTCAAGGACACAGCGACATACTGTACAGCCGTGAATAGAACTGAAAACCTTCTCACTTTAAGTCTGACTCCCTAACTAACCACTGAGCCATCTGATGCCTTTAACGATGTGAGAATCTTTGGTTGATCACACTCAGAGGGAGCTCAACCCTGCTTTCCCTGAGTGAGAGAGACTGTCAAATAATTACTTAATTTAGGAACATAGAGTTCTAGATATTCATCGTTCCACTAACCTACCCAGTTGTATTGAACATTACTGAGTTGGGTCACTAGGGGGCATTAGACTTCTGTGTTACATCCTAAACATGTTTTAACATCTTTGCGTCTTTCTGTCTGTCCAGGTTTGTGAAAGAGAAGCGGCCCACCATATCTCCTAACTTCAACTTCCTGGGTCAGCTGCTGGACTTTGAGAAGAAGATCAAGACCGATGGAGAGGCGGAGCTTAAAGGGGTCAAACCCCCCATGCTGCCCCCCTACCCTCCTCTGGAGCAGCCTGGGCCGGGCAACCGGGAAGACAACAGCAGATCCACTACAGGACTCCAGGACTCCTCCGTAGCCCTGCTGGAGCCAATGACCCTACCGTGCATGTTGGCTCCCCGGGCCCTCGAGGACAGGCTCTTGGCTCCCCGGCCCCTCGAGGACAGGCTCTTGGCTCCCCGGCCCCTCGAGGACAGGCTCTTGGCTCCCCGGCCCCTCGAGGACAGGCTCTTGGCTCCCCGGCCCCTCGAGGACAGGCTTCTGGCCCAGGCACTACATGGGCTACAGCTGGACCAGGGGACAGAGGACAGCGCCCGGCTCAAGAGGTCCTTCTCCTTGGACATCAAATCATACGGGGAGCCAGATGGCTGTTCTAGCGCCCCCCTCAGGTCGTACCCCCAACATGCACCCCACCCTGGAGACCAGGACTATTACAAACCCTCGACAGGCTTCAAGGAGCCTGCTAACGTCAGTAAACCCTGTCAGTTCTCCCCAGTGGAGGAGGTGTCAGAACAGAGCACCCCTGAACAGAGCCCTGACAAGGAGCAGGCCGACGCCCCTGCAGACCCGTCAGAGTCTTCTGACTCCATCAGAAGCACCGCCTCCAAGCAGCCTGGCACACCTCCACCCTCCTGGCCCCAGAAGCTCCACTGCAGTGGCAGCATGGAGGAGACTCTGCCCATCATACCCCAGAATCCGCCTACCATCTCCAAAACCCCACCCACCATCCCCCACAACACCAGCTTCCTGTTTGGCCTGTCCCGTTCACAGCAGCACCTGTCCAAGCCTGCCCCTAACCTGGGCTCCACCCTAAAGGGCTGGCACTCTGACATCCTATTGGCTCCTGTCACCGTGTCCTCCGGGGGGTGGTACCTCTCAGAGTCGCACCGCTTCTACTCCACTTCCACCATCTTAGGGGGCGGCGGGTCCAACATTCTTGGGGGCGGCGGCTTTGCGGCGTACAGCATGAGCCAGGGGTTTGAGGAGGTGCGGCGGCGCGGCCGGCAGCGGAGCGGGGACCACGGGGGCTCCCGGAGGAGCTGGCATGAGGAGAGCACTTTCGAGAAGCAGCTGAAGAGAAGGAGCTGCCAGATGGAGTTTGGAGATGGAAGGAGAGGGGAGAGTGTCTCCAGGGAGGAAATGGGAAGTCAAAGCAGCTTCTCTGGCAGTGTGGAAGTCATAGAAGTGTCCTGACAATATGGCTGCCAGGACTCCCAGGCTGGCATCGTTGACTTGGACAGGGAGGCTTCGTACATGTTCTCCAGAATCTAATACTCAGATCAGCTCCGTCCCACCTTGTGAACCTTGGTCACCTTGAACTGGGGAGTTAAACGTTGAACTGCTAGGTGGCGCTATGCTATGTGGAAATGTGTGCTACCAGATGGCCTTAGTTTAGGGGACCTCTAGAAAGCAGATGTGATGATGATGAATGTGATGAAGGTGAACCCAGACGTTGAAGCACCGTGTTCTGAGCCAGACGTTATGATGAGAGAGTGTTGCTTTATCAATTTGATTTATTTCTGAATATCTGCCGTTGTTGTCTGCCTGGTTGGATATAAAGTGCCTTCATGATGCTTTAAGAAGCTAAATAAAGCCTCATATAGCCATTATAAAGCCTATGTAAAGTGCTACAAAATGATGCAAAGGCTTTATAACATGTTATAACGTGTTTAACTGGATCACAGTCATTTCCTGTGTTGTTCAACCTTGTTAACCATGTTAACAGGTAAAATCTCAGGTCTAATTTCAGCAGTGAGAAAATACTTTAAAAGCTGAATTTTCCCTAACCTTTTTACTGACCCAGTCCCTAAACCTAACCCTGTTACTGACCCAGTCCCTAATCCTAACCCTGTTACTGACCCAGTCCCTAAACCTAACCCCATTACTGACCCAGTCCCTAAACCTAACCCTGTTACTGACCCAGTCCCTAATCTTAACCCTGTTACTGACCCAGTCCCTAAACCTAACCCTGTTACTGACCCAGTCCCTAAACCTAACCCTGTTACTGACCCAGTCCCTAAACCTAACCCCATTACTGACCCAGTCCCTAAACCTAACCCTGTTACTGACCCAGTCCCTAAACCTAACCCTGTTACTGACCCAGTCCCTAAACCTAACCCTGTTACTGACCCAGTCCCTAAACCTAACCCTGTTACTGACCCAGTCCCTAAACCTAACCCTGTTACTGACCCAGTCCCTAAACCTAACCCTGTTACTGGCCCAGTCCAAAAGGCTTACAGATGAAGAGGCTGGCACTCATGCCATTAATAGAATAATTCAAAGAATATGTTCCATAAGCAACCCTGTCAGACGTGGCAGAAGTAAAAGTACTTGGCTGGGTTCACCCATTTTGGGAAGTCCCTAAAAAAACCCACATGACCAGGTAATGGAACTTTATTACTACCTATTCAACACAACGATTCATCGTTTTACTATTTGTATTAATTTCATAGATCACTGATTATTTATGAACTTCCCAAAACATGTGAACTCAGCAGTGCCCAGAAAGGTACTTTAACTTGTACTTCTGCCACCTCTGAACTCTGTTCCCAATATAGTGCACTACTTAAATGCACTGTTCCCTACATAGTGCACTGGATTTGCACCCTATAACTTATATAGTGCACTACTTTAGCATCATATTCACTCTTTAGTAACTAGGGTGCTATATGGACATGCAAAAAATCTTGCAGGCAGACAGACAGACAGGTGGAATGTAGAGAATCTCCTCTTACGAAGGCTGTATCATCATCTCCATTCCATTAACACCTGAGTATTGAAGATAATAGTTTATATTGATGCTAATACTGAAGTTAATATTGCACTATGGTGGTTTGAGAATTGATTGAAAAACAAAAGTGTTTAAACAAGCATTTTGATCTGACAAGCGTGTGTGTGCGTGTGCGCGTGTGCGTGTTTGTGTGCGTGTGCGTGCGCGTGTGCGTGCGTGTGTGTGTGGCGCCACCGTTTCAGCAGAGAGCTCTTCAGATACCAGTTTCCCAAATGGAACCCCTTTGCATAGTGCACTACCCCACGGGTCCTGAAAATGTAGTATACTAGATTTGGAGTAAGCTGCCTATTAGCACCACCTGCCAAGATTTATCTACTTTCTGATCATCAGGAATGGCCTAGTGTCAATAATGATGTGATTACTTAATCTTGATGATCCATAAACTCTTAAAAAGTTACTGGATGAAACATTTTGAATGTTTATCCTCCACCACATGTTTGGAATGTGTTAACCGTATAGATAACCTAGGTCAACAAGGACTCTACTCTGATCCCATTGGTTCATTGCCACCAAGCAATAGCCAATAAACTGAGTTTTCCTTGATCCCATGATTCTTGGTAGTGATTGGGGGGGGGGGGGGTGACCTCAAAACCACCTTCTTCCCTCTACTCAATCTGGTCCCCCAAGCGTCTCTTTGCCTGGCCCAATCGGGTTCCCGCTGTGCCGTTAGTTCATTTTGTGTTAGGTTGTTCTTCTGTCCGTTTTTAAATAAGATGTATTTTTTATTTTCTAATGAAGATTACTGAAGAAGATTACTTGAGAGGTAACAGATGATTGCTGATCACACCAGCAACAGGTATGTGTTCCAGCTGGCAGCTGACTCTCTATAGAGCAGGAAGAAGATGTTGGCTCCTGAACAAAAGTTGTTCACTATTAAAGACGCAGTCAACGGTTTTGGCCACTGGTGAAAAAGGGGTGCTGTTGAGCCAAAAAAGGTCCCCAAACATTTTGTACAATGTGATGCATGTGTGGATTTGTACCCCATGTCATCAAAACCACTTGGTTTCAAACTTTAAATGTCATGGTAACTGATATATGATAGTGATTATGCGTAAACAATATTAAACATCCAGTTCAAAATAGGAGTTGTAGAAAAAGGTATTTTTTAAACCGCAAAAGTCCTAGACTGCAACGTTAAGGAATACGTGCAATTAGAATCCAGGGTTAAATTATGAAAAGCTTATAATGAATTGCTATGACAAACAATGATCAGAATGTTGAAAATTGGTCACATTAGAGAAGTGGCTCTATTTTAGGACATTTATATGGATCGTAATTTGAAAACAATGATTTCAAACGTCACTATTTTTTATCCAATAAAAGCCATTGATTAATGATTAGCGAATTGATAACATAATGTGGATGAGGAGAATAACAATATTGCAGAGATGGTATATTAAAGTTGGTACTGTGTGTGTGTGTGTGTGTGTGTGTGTTTGCGCGTGTGTGTTACAGAGAGATAGTCAGTCAGTTCTGGGGCTGATGTTTTTTTTAGAAAACAGTTAGCTTTATTTTGACAATATGCACAGTTGTATTAAGTTTATGATTGTTAGGTGTATGTGGACTGATGAATAAAACGTTAAATGGTACAAAACACGAATTAAATGATCTTTGACATTATTTGATGTACCTGTTACTATGGTAGCCATAACATTATATTTTACTTAGGTTGGTTGTAGACATTACACCCAAAAGTAAAAATTAAAGTGGGACTGAAGCTCGTGCTGACAACGGTAGAGGGCATTCGTGCACTACGTGTGTGGCCGGGAAGAAGCTGGTGAGGGGGGAGAAAGGGTGAGGGAGCAAACGAGAGAGGGATGGAGGGAGTTAGGGAGAGAGAAGGGTAACGGCTGACCGCTTTTTAGGACGAAGCAGAATACACATTTGCAGTAGAAGCAGTGTTTTCTACCAGCCTGACATTTCTACCAGACCTTACGCGTCATTTAGAGAGTTCTGGAGGTGGACAGGGCAACAGCCGCTCGGACGTCCACGGTGAAATAAAACTACCCCACTACTTACTGTTCTACGGCAGTGCTATTAAATCAGGGAAAGACACGGAGTCTGCTTGTGCCATGCGGTAATACAGACGTCTTTTGTAGGTAAGTTTGACTTTTATCGCTTTTTCCTACATAAATAAACACCCTGCCTGTGTACGAAAACAGTTCACGTTTCCCTGTCGGTTGCTGAAATCACCGTTGCTTAGTTACAAACCTAAGTAGCATAACAACGTAGCAAAACATCGCTGACCTAATATTAATTTGCATTGATTGGTTTAAATTAGCTAAAGGGTCGTAAGGTAACTTCAAACAGGTGTTCTATTTGGACGCTTCACGGTAGCCTGTTACTGTCGCAAGTCAGTGATCCGCTTATGACGCGCCCCACCTGTCTGCATTATTACCAATGTGTCATGTAACTGTAGTAGACCTTAACTGACTGCCTACTGTACACCTGCGAACTCATACGCACCAAATGCATTCAATAGCTTATGTTGCACCTGAACTGTCGGCACTTTGGGTACTGTTCCAATATTGCTCAATGAATCAATTAGCCTTAATTTCAATATCCTGAGGAAATGCTACTGTGAATGAAAAGCCAATTGACTTTTCTCTGAGACTGAATGTATCAATTATACTAAATCAAACATCTAAATGCATTTTATTGATAATCAAAAATGCTTTTTATTGATAATCAATTAAGAATATACAGTCATAAATATCGGCCATTGTGGATGAACATGAATTGTGTTTAATAGGCTATTGTAATAAGCTTCATGTGAACTCAGAAATATTTGTTAGGCGGTTGGGTTAGAAAGGGGTGTCAAACCGGATCCACAAAGGGCCTAGTGTCTGCAGGTTTTCGCTTTTACCTTGTACCTGAATGATTGAATGTCACTAATTGGTTAGGATCTCGCCTCACCTGGCAGTCTACGTCTTAATTGGGCTCTAATTGAAAGGAAAGACCAAAAACCAGCATACACTCGGCCCTCCGTGGATCCGGTTTGACACCTGTGGTAGATGTTTGAGCAAGGGCGTAGGAACGAGTTGATATTAGGGGGACACACCATATGTTTTTCACATTGTTCTTATTATTAATGGGGACCATGTGTTAATGTCTGTAACATTGGGGGGGACATATGCCCCCTGTTCCCCCCTGTTCCTACGCCCAGTTGTGTTTGAGATTCAGGATGGTGTACCGGTGATCCTTTGATAGTTGAATGTGGTCTGTTCTGCCTGTATATAGCGGGTGACCGGAGGTCTCTTCATCCTTAGGCAGTAACGTCCATCTGTGCCTTCTCAGGCTAAGCCCTTCCCATTTTCTGTGGAAGTGGTATAAATGCTTCAGACTTCATAGCTTAAAGAGATTAAGAAAAAGGCACACTCATTCATCATATAGCACAGGGTGTTCAATTATATGGTGCACGAGAAATACACTCACCTAAAGGATTATTAGGAACACCATACTAATACTGTGTTTGACCCCCTTTCGCCTTCATTCTACGTGGCTTTGATTCAACAAGGTGCTGAAAGCATTCTTTAGAAATGTTGGCCCATATTGATAGAATAGCATCTTCCAGTTGATGGAGATTTGTGGGATGCACATCCAGGGCATGAAGCGCCTGTTCCACCACATCCCAAAGATGCTCTATTGGGTTGGGATCTGGTGACTGTGGGGGCCATTTTAGTACAGTGAACTCATTGTCATGTTCAAGAAACCAATTTGAAATTATTCAAGCTTTGTGACATGGTGCATTATCCTGCTGGAAGTAGCCGTCAGAGGATGGGTACATGGTGGCCATAAAGGGATAGACATGGTCAGAAACAATGTTCAGGTAGGCCATGGCATTTAAACGATGCCCAATTGGCACTAAGGGGCCTTAAGTGTGCCAAGAAAACATCCACCACACCATTACACCAACACCACCAGCCTGCACAGTGGTAACAAGGCATGATGGATCCATGTTCTCATTCCGTTTACGCCAAATTCTGACTCTACCATCTGAATGTCTCAACAGAAATCGAGACTCATTAGACCAGGCAACATTTTTCCAGTCTTCAACTGTCCAATTTTGGTGAGCTCTTGCAAATTGTACCCTCTTTTTCCTATTTGTAGTGGAGATGAGTGGTACCCGGTTGGGTCTTCTGCTGTTGTAGCCCATCCGCCTCAAGGTTGTGCATGTTGTGGCTTCACAAATGCTTTGCTGCATACCTCGGTTGTAACGAGTGGTTATTTCAGTCAAAGTTGATCTTCTATCAGCTTGAAGCAGTCGGCCCATTCTCCTCTGACCTCTAGCATCAACAAGGCATTTTCGCCCACAGGACTGCCGCATACTGGATGTTTTTCCCTTTTCACACCATTCTATGTAAACCCTAGAAATGGTTGTGCGTGAAAATCCCAGTAACTGAGCAGATTGTGAAATAATTGCTTAAATCACCTTTCTTTCCCATTCTGACACTCAGTTTGGAGTTCAGGAGATTGTCTTGACCAGGACCACAGCCCTACCTGCATTGAAGCTACTGCCATGTGATTGGTTGAGTAGATAATTGCATTAATGAGAAATTTACCGGGTATTCCTAATAATCCTTTAGGTGAGTGAATCATTGAACTTGAATATCAGAACTCCAAGACGTCAGCAGTATTTATTTTCCAAGCAGACTGATTCATAATCAAATCAATGGGGCATTTGTACTGTCTTGTTTTGGCACCGCAGGCCCCAAAGAGGAATGAAACATGATTGGTCACAGTGTTTAACCAGCTGCTGTACCTTGATCAAACATTTGACCAGCTTATCTTCTCCTGGCTGTTCTCCGGTTCCTGGAACCCCCCACATGACCTTGTGATATCTGGTGTCTGTAGGGTCCCAAAATGTCCTGGGCTGGTCTGAAGGCTATGCAGCTGTAACATCCTGTTGGTAGAAATGTGTGTTGTATGCTTTTAGTGTAATGGTAGAAATGTGTGTTGTATGCTTTTAGTGTAATGGTAGAAATGTGTGTTGTATGCTTTTAGTGTAATGGTAGAAATACTTCACTTCTGATGTGTAGCTGAATCTTAGTGTATTGATACATGTTAGGGCTAGGCCCAACGTTGAACTAGCTGAATCTCAGTGTATTGACATATACGTTAGGGCTTGGCCCAACGTTGACCTAGCTGAATCTCAGTGTATTGACATATACGTTAGGGTTAGGCCCAACGTTGACCTAGCTGAATCTCAATGTATTGATAGGGCTAGGCCCAACGTTGACCTTTAGTTCACCTCTTCCATGCTGTCATTGATGTGAACCGGATGTTTTGTACTGGCTTTGTGGATCTCTAATCATGTAGAGCACTCGTTTCTTTGTAGCATCAGAGGCCCTCTTCTCATTATTGTGGAACCACAAAGGCATCACCAGCAAACTCTGATAAAGTTTAGCCATTTTAATACAAGGTCAGATAACAGTCACCCGTTTTAATAGGCAACCAGCTCATTAGTGCACCTCTCCAGTGACCTTTTGGTAATTGGTATTGTGAGCTGTTTAAATCCCCCAGGTACACCTGGCTACCCTGAAGTCTATCTATTTTCTCCTCCTCTCCCTCCCTCTCTGTCTTCGTTTCTAGCTCTCTCTAGACTTTTCTCTCTAAAACATTGTCTTCTGTGTTGACATTGCTAAAACATTAATAGAATGTCTAATTTCATCTCAGTAAACATTACATAAAAGGAGGTGTTTTGAATCTTGTTCAGCTTAACTTTGTTAAAGATTTACAAAATTCTCTGTCTGGGTTTCTCTATCTGTAGTGTTGGGCATTTGAGGTTTAATTAATGTTCTTCAAGCAGCAGGATCAAGCTGTCAACACAAACTCAGAATTTACTTTGCAAAATAAAAGCAGTCATTTGATATTTGACACATTGCAATGCAGTTAAAAATGTACATGACTATTTTAGTATTGGTAAAGTCTGTGTGGAGATGACTGTGTTAGTATTGGTAAAGTCTGGGTGGACATGACTGTGTTAGTATTGGTAAAGTCTATGTGGACATGACTGTGTTAGTATTGGTAAAGTCTGGGTGGACATGACTGTGTTAGTATTGGTAAAGTCTGGGTGGACATGACTGTGTTAGTATTGGTAAAGTCTGGGTGGACATGACTGTGTTAG
>JACXGM010040908.1:0-10182 GCA_016801145.1 Umbra pygmaea
CTTGCCAGGACTCCCTGAGGCGGTTAATGAAATCATTCATCAGCCATAGTAAACTGTATTAATAAAGGTTAGGGTAATAGTAATGTGCCTACTCTCATTATCTTGCCCCCCAACAAAAAGGTTTGTTGTGCTTGAGTTGAAGTGAATGATAAGGCAGAAGAGCTCATGTTGTCAGGTTTCACAGCCACCTCTGCCTGTGAGCAGGGTCATGTCCTCATTTAGACCAGCATGGTTAACAGCCTCACTGTCAATTCTCCCTCTTACAACCAAGATTCCTCTCACAAGGAATGTAATCACTCTCAATATGTCACACTCACTATTCTTGGAACCTTATCTCGTGTTGTTTTAGCTAGGTTTGTGCTGTACGTCAGAGTTCACTAGAGGTATATTTAGACTTGGCTAGTTGGCAGCAGTTTTAACCTGTTGTGTATGGGTAACTTAATCTGGCAACTTGGTTTTCCCCCAATTCAATTCACATATGGTATTAGTGTTGGTAAGGCCAAGTAATCTACTTTGATATGTTTTCAGACCATTTCAGTTATTAGGAACATGGTGGAATGTGAGCGTATCCTGTTTATTTTGGCACAACCCTTCAGAATTTTTGTTGATGTTGACGCTGATGTTGATGAGGATACTCGACTCAGATCTAGATGTTGAGACTAATTTTAAAACGAATATGGATATTAAGGTCTGATTCTTCGATTTGTAGATGAATCATTGGTCAGTTTGATGTAACTGTTAAAGTTTAAATGTAGATGTTGTAAATGATTCTGTAGGTGATAAGGATGTTGACAATATCACCCCCTTTTCTATTGCAGGCCTATGAGCTCTCAACATTGACAGGAACCCAAGTCCTGTTACTGGTGGCCAGCGAGACTGGCCACGTCTACACATTCGCCACACGCAAGCTCCAGCCAATGATCACCAGCGATACTGGCAAGGCCCTGATCCAGACGTGCCTCAACTCTCCAGACTCGCCGCCTCGCAACGACCCCTCTACCGACCAGCGCATGAGCGCTACGGGTTTCGAGGAGACTGACCTCACCTACCAGGTGTCAGAGTCTGAGAGCCTCGGAGAGACCAAGGTTAGTTTTGCTCCACAAGGTCTGTGGAGGCACCCAACTCAATCAGGGAGGTACTACTGAAACTTGTCCAATAAAGCAATGTTGTGTTCCTTTGCATAGAAGAAACTAGGGAACGACCGATCTGGATGTTTTAATGCTAATACAGATTTTTTTATTTATTTATTATGTTTTTTTATTTTTTTCATCTGCATCAGCCGATGACCGATACCGGCTGCCGATTTTCTTGAGCCGATATTTGGAGCCAATACTGCTTTTGTTCCCTCAATTTACATCGTAAAAATAATACAATGATGATGATAAGAAATGTTACAAATCTCAATTTGAAAAAGGAACATTTATTGAACTTAAAAACACAATATATAAAAATAGTAATAACAGGTGACATAAAACAAGTGGTCTGCATGTGAACTGCAGCATCTCCAGCAACACAGAGCTGCCTGTGTGTACGCCTGTCTGTAAATGATGCCGGGAAAATCGGCGAACGCAGCAGCCGCGGATTGGCCGATGCCGATAAAATCGGTCTATCACTATAATAAACATGCGACATTCAGGGTGCTTAATAAATACAGAACAGAAAAAAAACACCTGCTTGTTCTGCTCATTACACTTGACATTTTGTGTTGTTATCGCAGATGTCCCTTATCCACATTGTAAGCATGCTTTACTACTTTGTTTCCCATTATTTCTAGTGAACCCTTGACAGTTTTTATTAATATTAATACAGCACATGGTGACTACAGCAGTTCGTTTTTACAAGATAAAGCCTTTGTGAGCTACAAAGCAGATACTCTGTCAAATCCCCCAGAATAAGCCAGAAAAGCACACAATTTACAACTAGTTTGTCAGATTTACACTGCATATCGGATGGGGGACATACTTGTAAACTTTTGGTTTTAAAATAATGATTTCCACAAAGTTCACGAGGATGGCTCCAAGGATAGCTGCATATGTTTACCTCAGGCTTAACAGAGTTGTGGTTTGTCACAAGTTTTAAACCACTTGTGTGTCTAGGGCATTTTAATGTTGAGGTGAGTTTTTTTTTTGGTTAGCTGCTCGCGGTTTGGATTGATTGTCCAATAAATCATGTTTAAATGGCTCAAACAGCCTGTATACTCCTTGAGCAGGGATGTAAAGATGGAACAAGTGAAGCGGTAAAGCACTCAACTTTGTGCTGTTCATAATTCACTCCGTTATCTTAGCTTTACCTCAGTGAACTTTAGCACAGAAATGTCCCGAAACACTCCAAATCCCCTGTATATAATTCTGTGTACATCAAGGCAGATCTACGTTGTGTCTAGAGGAAAATTATAAATTGCATTTTTTCAGGTCCCGCTCTATACATATTTCATGTTATGCTCTACAAACCCATAAACTGCTCTTATGTTGTGATTAAGAATGTTTCTCAATATGGACTGCCAGTTTAGTGTTGGCACTGCCTTGTTGTCAGTGGTTTTGTTTCATGAGAAACATCAATGCTGTTATTCTAAAATGCAACAATATGCCTGAAGTGGTCTGTTAAAATGCATATGTTTGGGGATATGATATCCTAAAGCAGTTCTAGTCAGATGTGAGACATTAACCGGTGTAACAATGCGCTGCATGCTAGCCTTCAGGATGTCCTACGCTGTTCATTTAGGGACACTGCTCTGGAGAAAACATTTTACATTTTCACAAGCCACTTCCAGTAGATGCTGTGTACCTTAAGGCTGGTGAAATACCTTTTGGGTTGTTAAGTCCCCCTAATGCCCCCCTAATGCCCCGCTTCACTCATTGATAAAAATGGGATTTAGCCTGTGTCCATATATGGTCTGGTTTCCCTGCACACTCTGTTGGCTGAGGCCCCTTGCATTCCTTATAAGCTGCAGCTGTCTTTTGGAGTCCAGCGATTGTGCGTTTTCCTTTTTTTTTTTAAGGTAGTGGTGGGATGTATGTACATTTTATGTGGGGTTGAGGGAGCGATAAAGATAAGAGGGACTGGAAACCTGTGGTGCTGTGTGGTTAATCAGCATGGATGGTTCTTTCAGTTAGGCCCTGCCATATGCCCAGCCCTCACTACTCTCTGGGTAATGAGGTCTGCTGAATGACAAATGTTGCATTGAAATTAAACATCAGTGTCTTCGTTTTGTCACTTTCAAGTTGCTCCGGATTACTTCAGGCAAGGTCTTGATGTTAGTGCTGTTGCATGGGACGTCAGTTTGACTGTGTGCCGTTGTCCCTGTGTGGCTTGTCCTTTATGTCAGGTATCATGCTTGTGTATTCAAAACCTGGCCAGGTGGCTGCTGTTTCAATGAAAACACAGGGTTCTAGTTGTTCAGCTTCATGCCTCGGTTGGTGGCGTTGGAGGAGCGTTTGTGCTGAGAACAGCTTAGTAGTCTAAACAATTCACCTTTTGACCTTGTTTGGGGGAGTGGCAGAAGAGTGTGTGCAGCAGCTGCCACGCCGCCAAAATGCAGTTGAGCCAGAGCCTGCAAACCTCATGTGACATTAGGGAACATAGGAACACCTCTTGGCCTAGAGGGTGTCTACTGTACACCAGAGGTTTTGTTGTTTCTGAATGACCACATTCAACAGGTCTTGTCTGGACTTCATTAATTCTATTTTCTGTTGCAAAATGGGTCTTTAACAGAAACAAGCCATTACAGGAAGAAAACCCCCTGGACATTATTCAATTTAACCTTTATTAATATATTTTAATTATTACTGTCTCAGACCTGTCACCCTCTTGCCCTCTCGCTGATACTGTCCTAGTCATCATTCTGGTGCTTTTTTTGTTTCCTCATGGCCACTGCTGTTGCCTTGTACTCAGCAGAGCTTCCAAAACCAAAGGCTAGGCCAGAGAATACCAAGCAGATCTTTTCACATGGTTTTAGATTTTTGAGCTCACATGGATCAATTGCTTCTGTGCATTTCCCAAGCTTCCACAGAAATAATTGCCCCCCAGGGATGTATAACATTTTAATATATCGACTAGTCGTTGTTCTAATCATTCACAGCTTTCATTTATTTCTTTAGTGTAAGAGGGTCTCCATTCTGTTATTGTCCAGAGGATGGAAAAACTGCTGTACACAGAATGTCAGGTTTCTCACAAATAAGGCGTCAGTGTCTGGGGACCTGGGGCTGAAGCACCTTGTGACGACTGAGAGCAGTTGAGATAACGGAAAGTTGATTCACCCAGATATGCAGCCTTATCACAAGACTGCCTCTAACTAGGGTGTCTGGTCATGGGGAGAGGGGGACGATTCGGTGACACATTTAGTGACGGGAGCGGAGATGGGATTAATGGGTGTACCTCTGCCCCCACCCCCTCCTCGGCAGGTCAGCTGCCATTGGCTGCACCTCCTCCTCTTGGGCTGCCTTGCCTTTTTTAGCAGTCCCAAATGGAGCTGTGAATTCCAGGTTGCTGGCAGCGTGACAGAGCGAGATGGGAGCCAGCAAATGGGAGACAGACAGCCACCAGATAGGTTGTAGTGCTTCAATAGGCCCCTCCAAGAAGAGCAGGGGCTGGACTAAGGGTGGGCCACCCCTTCAGCATTATTTAAACTCCAGTGAACACACAATCATCTCACAAGACTGCTATAGAACTAGCTCTTCCTCTTTCAACTCATCCATCACAGCAGCCCTTTAGTTAAAATATGTCTTCGCTTAGTTGAAAGCTCATAATGTATGCTGTTTTTATACAAAAAGAAATGTTTTAAAAAGTTCTACAAAAGTCCTGACCATCCCTGTAAGGTTCATAAACTCTACTGAGGCATTCTAGTGCAGAGGAGGCATCCTTACTGCCTGTTCTGACCAGCACAGCCTGTTGCTTTGCCACAAGTAATGTTTGGCTGTCATTTGTTAAATTATGTCGCTGCTCCCTTTTTTTAAGCCTTGTTTCTTTAGAGATTTGTCGCAGCCAGGGCTGGAGATGGAGTGAAAGCAGGATGTGTGACTATGTTTTTTAGGTCTACCTTTTGCTGCTAAAACTGCAGCCCCATAAGCAACAAACTGCAGTGCAAATTGTGTTCTGACACCTTTTTATCAGAACCAGCATTTTAAGTTTTTTTGGAATTTGATCTACAGTAGCTTGTCTGCTGGATCAGAGCACACGGGCCAGCCTTCGCTCCCCACGTGCATCAATGAGCCTTTGCAGCCTGTGACCCTGTTGCCGGTTCACTGCTTTTCCTTGTTTGGACCACTTGATACTGTAGGTACTGAGTGACTATGACAAGGGCCAAATTGTAATGGCTAGACGACTGGTCAGAGCATCTCCAAAACTCCAGAACTCTTATTTTTCTTTTGTGTTCGAATGACACTCACAAGCGCACTTTTGTCTCTCCTGAAACCGAAAGCAAAACTCACTCAGTCGTCTATGAAAGACGCATTTTACAGTGTAACTCCATATCCATCATTTGCGCAGGCACAAAAAAATAACACACTCCGTTGCATACCTTTAGCCAAAGATGTGTGCCCCATTAGCACAGTTGAGAACGACCGATCTAGAATGTTGTTGCATATTTTGGACAAGCGTTATAATTTGCCATCTCGCCACCACTTTACCAGAGTTGCTATGCATGCTTTATATGAGAAATACTTTGCAGAAGTGGCGACAAAGGCAGAGTATTGATCTGGGCTACATTATTTTATATATTACAGGTGATTGCAGCATCCATCCAGCTCCATGAGTTTTCCTCACAAGGTCCTTTGTTAGTTAGCTTATCAGCTGAGTCTTGTTTAGGATATTTTATTTGTGTCCTTGCAGCGTTGTTTACTTTACTGAAACATTTTTCTTTAGTAATAGATTGCGCATATCAGTACTGAAGCAACAAAATTTAGCAGTTAATCACAATCTCGTTCTTGGTTTCATTAGCACAGTTGTAGTGTAGAGCCATGTATTACTTTTGAACAATTATTCTACCGACTGAAGAGCCAGGCTTCGTGTTACTTCTATTCAGTAGTTTGTTTAAACTAGAGTTGTTACGATTCCGATACCAGTATCGAAAATGACTCCGATACTGCCGCAAGTGCTGGCATCGGTATCGGCAAGTACTGGAGTCCAGGCACCGATCTGATACCACGTAATTTATTAGAAATAGGAATCTATTTACTAACTAGCTCTGTTAGCTCTCACACAGTTCTTCTTCGCCGTTCTTAAAACAGTTGCGCTGTGCTGCCACCGGCAGCTGCTGTTTTAGAGGGGCGAAGAAGAGTGGATCACCTGACGCCTCGGTAAAAGAAGCTAACATTAGCGCATCATGTCCGCGATTTGGCAGTACTTTAGTACTTTAGATGTACCCACCAATAAGACAACAACATGCAACATATGCAAACAATTTCGAGGGGTGGCACGAGTGTTGCAAATTTAAACACCAGCAACTTAATCAAACATTTTAAGACACGTCATGCTAAAGAGCATGACGAATTTACCAAAGCTAAGTGGAAAAAATAAGGACGAATTGCAGCAGCAAACTCTGGAAATTGCCTTCAAACTACCAAATAAATTTCCCAAAAGACAGGCAAAAAGCAACAAAGTTAACCGACAAAATCTTGGAGTTTATTGTCCTGGATGACCAACCCCTGTCTGTTGTCAGAAATGTGGGATTTCGCCGTTTAATGGAGCCTTTGGAGAGCCAATGTACTGTTTGCCAGGTTGTAGAAGACCCAGTTAAAAACATATATATATTTAACATGCATTTTGTATAATGTGAATACATGTAACCATGTGACTGTAATTTGTCTGAGTGTCTAAATGTATTGTAATGTACAATGTAAAGTGACCTTGAGCTATGGAAAGGCGCTATATACATAAAACTTCTTCTTGTAAATAGATCTCAGAAACTGCGCTACCAAAAATATACGAGACAGTTAAGGAACACATTTCATATATGCTGAACGACTTGCATGCAATTAGGCTTTACCACGGACATTTGGAGCTCCAACGTGTGCCCCATGTATTTGCTAAGTGCGGTGCTTACCACAATGATAATCATATCACAGTCATGCAGGCATAGTATGATCTTTTTCTTTTTTTAACACACTGGTATCGGAATCGGTATCTGTAGGGAAAAAATAGTATCGGAACATCTCTAGTTTGAACTGCTGTTTGCGATTCTACAGCAGACTTAATTAAGCACAGTGATCGTGCACACATGTAAAACCTGCAGGCAAAATAGAAAATAAGATACGTTTGGAAGTGTTAATTTATTTAATATAATAAATATAAATAACTTATTTGCAAATATAATTGAAAGACATTGCTGTCTAATCCAATCCAAATATTCAAACGGACTATGTGTGTTGGTCACCCTCAAAAAAGTAAAAAAATGCAAATAATCGTGATTTCAATATTGACTAAAATAATCAAGATAATGATTTTTTCCATAATCGAGCTGCCCTAGTCAGGACCTATCAAAAGTGGTTCAAGAAAGGAAAAGTGGTGAACTGGCGACAGGGTCATCAGTGGGCAAGGCTCATTGATGCACGTGGGGAGCGAAGGCTGTGATCCAATCCAACAGAGAAGTTCCTGTAGCTCAAATTTATGAAAAGGTTAATGCTGGTTCTGTTAGAAAGGTGTAAGAACACCCAGTGCATCACCGTTTTTTGCTTACGAGGCTGCTGTTTTGGAGGCAAAAGGGAGACCTACAGAATATTAGGCATAATGTTCTGGCTGATCAGTGTATATATTAGACACTTCAAAAATAACATGTTGTTCAAGAAAGTGGAGCTGTCCTAGCATCAACGAACAAGCTGGTGCCACATTTGAGGTGCAGGACAGCACACAGTTGGATATTTGTATGTTAGGGACAGCCATGAGAAACGAGGTGGTATAATGAATTAGGGGTGTGACGGTTATTAAATAACTGCGAGACCGACTGTTATGGATGAACACCGTCATTAGAACTCTATAACCGCCAAAACCGTGTTATTAAAATATTTACAAAAGATATAAACTTTCAGAGTGTTTAAATACTAATTAAAGATAATTGTTTTACTAACAGTCTGTGTTATAAATGGTCTACGTCTTCTCCAACTGTAGCCTACTTGATTCTTTGGAAAATGGCATAACTGAGATTCGCAGATACATGCATGCAGCGCAATGGCCAGTCTTTGAAGCCGCTCAACAGAGTTTTTAATGGCAAGTGTGGGGGCGGATCGTGCAAGGCGGCATATCGTTTAAGCAAACACCTATTCATTAGAGTGGAAGAGGGGTGAATAGTCTGTTTCTTTCCCGACTGAGGTGAAAATATGGATCTTGTTATAAAATATTTGGTTTAGAAAACTTGACACAAAAAGCGCAACTCAAACTGCATTCACAGCCTAGTATAATAACGTGATAGGTGAGATGCAAAGACGACTCATGTGAAAATGGAGATTATCAGGTCAATTGTGTTAAACTACTAAGTGTTATGGAGGTGCTTCCTACAGGTCGTTGGGTGATAGCGGTGATTTCACATTTCGGTTTTAAACCATGATGGGAATGGAAAACCTAAAATCCTTGATAAGCCTGTTTGCAGAATATCCGAAAACTGTATTTGCTGCGGTTGGCATTTGTACCAATCTCCGTAACCACTTGAAGATTAATCTACACGGACATTTGGATTAAACTGCTTCGCTGCTGCTCAACCATCCACCAGTTCAAGGGCAGTTGAATATGGCCCACTGATATTACAACAGTCGTTATTCGTCTTTTATTCTTTGGTGAAGGTATGTAGATTTCATCATTTGTAATTAACTAATTCATTTTTATGCAGCTCTTAGATAATTTAAGTACTTTTGTTAACTGTGTGTGATTTACGTAGCTACTTAATAGAAAGCACGTTCATTGCTAGTTGGCTTGCTGTTAATCCTAAATAAACGTGTAGCGAGTAATTAGTGTCTGCTCATTAATTATTCAAAGGCAATTCAAACTAAGTTGTGTACTGCTATCGGGCAGTCTTATAACAGACCAACGTCACCCCCCCCTCGACGACGGTTATGTTAATAACATAATCTTTGATCAACATCATAACCGTCATCAACAATTCCGAAACCGGCACACCCCTATAATGAAAGTGTAGATGTAGGGTTTGAGCATTATCTGAAGTTAGGGGGGGTATAACTCCTTGCTACTCTGTAGACAAGCACCATAGATATGGGATGTGAGCCTCAACTGGAAACCAATGTAGTGTTTAGAGGAGAAATCCAGGCCGGCCACTGCTTTTTGAGTAAGTGGTAGGGGTTTTGGTGGCCCCTGTGGGCAACTCTACTAACAAGGAACTGTAACAGTCCAGATAGGAGATGAATGGTGCCTGGGTTAGAATCTATGCTGCCACGTGTTTCAGGTGTGGTTATACTTTACTAATGTAGAGCATGAACATACTGCCTGGAGACTTGTGTTTGCAAAGAACACCAGGGTATTGTCAGAGGTCCTGCCAAGGCACTTTATTTGCACTTCAGTAGCAGGACAACATATAGTTGTCAACTCAAGCGGCATATCTCAACTAGGCTGATAGAAGAAGAAGAAACAGTTAATTGCCAACCACAAAGCAATCATGAGAGACAGTGTAAGGATATGCAGGGCATTAAATTAACACCTGCCAACTGCCAAATATGGATAGATTTTGGCTTGGTCTCGTTTAAAATTAGGTGGTCACACTGGGCTGTATAAGAGCTATATAAAATGCAAGTGTTTCACCCGCTTTTTTGGGAAATGTTAGCATTTGCAAGTTGTTTCTTACAATCTACCGTTAATGTTTTCAACAAATTTCTGACATTTTAATATATGTTAGATATATTTAGGCATTGTTTGAGTTACAGGACTTTTGACACCATATTGGCGTTTTGCGCTTAAACTTTACATGGCATGTTTTACTATGAGTCTACCTGCTACAGTGGCTGGTGGGGAAAAGATAAAACAAAGAATTGAATTTTACACCCTGAGGATATGACAGAGAATAGAGCCTAGATCTGATCCCTGGATATGACAGAGAATAGAGCCTAGATCTGATCCCTGGATATGACAGAGAATAGAGCCTAGATCTGATCCCTGGATATGACAGAGAATAGAGCCTAGATCTGATCCCTGGATATGACAGAGAATAGAGCCTAGATCTGATCCCTGGATATGACAGAGAATAGA
>JACXGM010040909.1:0-10194 GCA_016801145.1 Umbra pygmaea
CTGACCATGTCCATCCCTTTATGGCCACCATGTACCCATCCTCTGATGGCTACTTCCAGCAGGATAATGCACCATGTCACAAAGCTTGAATCATTTCAAATTGGTTTCTTGAACATGACAATGAGTTCACTGTACTAAAATGGCCCCCACAGTCACCAGATCTCAACCCAATAGAGCATCTTTGGGATGTGGTGGAACGCAAGCTTCGTGTCCTGGATGTGCATCCCACAAATCTCCATCAAATGCAAGATGCTATCCTATCAATATGGGCCAACATTTCTAAAGAATGCTTTCAGCACCTTGTTGAATCAATGCCAAAATGTACCAAAATGCATATATTCAGAGACAAAAATGTGTCAGAGAAGAAACTATTATTAAATTCAAATGAAGAATGAAACATACCTTAATGCTTGATTGTTCTTTTAGATTAGCATACCATTTGTGGCACTTTTAGGTCAGAGGTATCCAAATCCTACCCTACGAGGTCCAGAGCTTCGTTTTCTGTTCTACCTCATTAATTGCACCCACCTGATGTACCAGGTCTAAATAAGTCACAGATTAGAGGGTAGTATTGAAAACACGAAGTGGAACTGGCTTTGAGGTTTAGATTTGAATATGCTTTTCCTAGGTGATGCCACACATGGTAGCATACGAAAAGTAAAGTAACTGGTGGTAGTATATTATAGTATTTTTGATCATTAACTTATAATTACAAAATAAATGTAGAAGCTAACATGTATTACAGGGGTATTCAACTCTGGACCTCGAAGCCAGATCCACTCCTCTTTTTCATTGCAACCCTGTAATTTGGGACTTATTTAGACCTGGGACACCAGGTGAGTCCAATTAATGTTGAGGTAGAACAGAAAACGGAGAGCGTGAAATGTCAGTATATGAAAATAGCCGGCCACGTGTAAATGTAGCCTAGGTCACTAACTGGTTAGGATCTCCCCTCAGCTGGCAGGCTACGTCATAATTGGGCACTGATTGAAAGGAAATATCTTAAACCAGCATACACTAGGCCCTCCATGAAACCGATTTAACACCTGTGACAGAGGTCAATATCATCATGTAGGGAACAACACATGAATACAGTTGAGAAACTAAATGACCAAAATAGGTTCTATGATGTAAACATTAAAGTGAGTGTTACCAGTAAACAATATGGTCTCATCATGAGATAAAAATGGAATTAAGCGGTGAGACAAATATATTCATTTAATGATTCAGTGAATCAAAAAAAATCTTTAAAATAAAAGATTTGAACAATCAGTTCACTTGATTCAGTATGCCCATCACTAACAATTGTAGTCTTCCTCATCAACAATAATAAAAATATTCCACAGATTTTATTATAGTTACCTCAATGATAGCACTTCCATTAAATTGACAGAAGTTCATATAAAATGAATGGGATGGCTGGTGAAGGCCACATAATTAAACATGAGATGGCAAAACTCCTCCTCCTCGGCAAATCCCAAAAAAATTCTTAACAAGGTGGGTAGATTACCTTTCAATTTCCTGTGTTTAGCCATATTTTCTGACGGTCTTTCCACATTTCAATGTGTATTTACTGATAAACATTAGGTAATTTAAAGTAAAATAAACTGTTACCACAATCTGAGCAATGGTAAGGCTTCTCTTTAGTGGGTTCTCTTATCTCTAACCGTAATACGGAACACAGCCATGGAATTTCTCAACTGTACGGCTTCTCCCCTGTGTGTATTCTCATATGTGTAACCAGGGCTCCCGATTGAGTGAATCTCTTTCCACACTGATCACAACCATAAGGCTTCTCTCCTGTGTGTATCCTCTTATGCTTTACCAGGTATCCTGATTCAGCAAATCTCTTTCCACACTGATCACAACCATAAGGCTTCTCTCCTGTGTGTATTCTCTTATGCTTCACCAGGTCTCCTGACAGAGCAAATCTCTTTCCACACTGATCACAACCATAAGGCTTCTCTCCTGTGTGTATTCTTTTGTGTGTAACCAGGTGCCATGATCGAGCAAATATCTTTCCACACTGATCACAGCCAAAAGGCTTCTCTCCAGTGTGTATTCGCTGATGGACCTTTAATTCATTTAAAGTATTAAAAGTGCCACCACAGTCTAAGCAGTGGCAAGGTTTCTCTCCTGTGTGTGTTCTCTTATGCTTTACTAGGGTTCCTGACAGAGAAAATCTCTTTCCACACTGATGACAACAATAAGGTTTCTCTCCAGTATGTATTCTCTTATGTGTAACCAGGTGTCCTGACAGAGCAAATCTCTTTCCACACTGATCACAACCATAAGGTTTCTCTCCAGTGTGTATTCTCATATGTCCAACTAGGTTTCCTGATTGAGCAAATCTCTTTCCACACTGATCACAAGCATAGGGCTTCACTCCAGTGTGTAATCGCTGATGAAGCTTTAACTCATTTGAAGTAATAAAACCGCTACCACATTCTGAGCAGTGGTAAGGTTTCTCCCCAGCATGCCTTCTGTTATGTGTAGCCAGTTGTGTTAATTGAGCGAATCTGTTTCCACACTGATCACAACCATAAGGCTTCTCTCCAGTGTATCTGTGCTGATGTTTCTTGAGGTGTTTGGTTTCAGAGATGCTTTTTCTTTCCTTGTATAGATGTTGTTCAGCCTCTCCTGATAAGCTCCTCCCACTAAGACAGTTAGAACTGTGCACTGTGAAACAAAGACAAACAGAGATGGTTAGGTCTTCATTAAACAAGGTATATTTCTATTAGTAAAAATGTTCAATGTGAAATTCTATTTTTCATCAATGTACACACAGTAGCGTTATGTCAACCAGTCAGAGCTGAAAGGATGTTTCTCTAGCTCTGAAAGCAGGCAGGCACTCGTGTTTACACTTGGTGGGGTTTAAAACATTAATGCCAAAGTCTAAGTACAGTAGCCTGTTTAACATCCAAGTCAGTTTACCCAGTTTCAACAATAGAACTGACAACACAATACCACAGTACCAGTTCCAACAAATCCATTCACTAACGAATATTGATACTGCAAAGTCTGTTTGCACATCAATCAATCAATCAAATTTATTTTATAAAGCCCTTTTTACAACAGCAGTTGTCACAAAGTGCTTTGACAGACACCTGATCCGAGACCCCCAAAAGCAAGAAACAAAAGTGATGCACAGTGGCTAGGAAAAACATCATAGTAGGTGGGACCTGGGAAGAAACCTAGAGAGAGGCCAGACACAAGGGGGTGGCCAGTCCTCTTCTGGCTGTACCAGGTGGGGGATCTGAAGGTACACAGCCCATTGTAATAAGGTCACTTTGTTTATCAGTGTTCAATTATTGTCCAACAATGACGATATGATGGGTGCGCTGTGACCAAAGTCTTTATGTAGCATCAATACAGTTCGGTGGTCTTGTGAAGGAAGAAAGTAAAGGCGCCTGGAGTACTCATGCCTCCCTCATGGAGTTTGTTTCTGACAGTTTGGTCAAAAACATGCACACCAGTAGCCCACCGGAGGTCATTTTGTAAGGCTCTAGCAGTGCTCCTCCTGTTCCTCCCACTAAGGAGTTGACACTGGTCCTGCTGCAGGGTTGATGCCCTTCTACGGCCCTGTCCAGGTCTCCTCATGTAACGGCCTGTCTCCTGGTACCTCCTTCATGCTCTTGAGACTGTACTGGGAGACACAGCAAAACATCTTGCGACAGCACATGTGGATGTGCCATTCTGGTACAACCTGAATGGGTTGCAGGTACCGACTAATGCTACCAGTAGTGACAAGGACACTAGCAAAATGCATTACTAGCAAAACTGAAAGTATAATGGCTCACAGACATTGTTCAGAAAAACAGTGTATGCTGATTAAAAGTTGATTGGAGAGGGGAAGTGAGATGAGACTGGGCAAGTGAGATGAGACTGGGCAAGTGAGATGAGACTGGGCAAGTGAGATGAGACTGGGCAAGTGAGATGAGACTGGGCAAGTGAGATGAGACTGGGCAAGTGAGATGAGACTGGGCAAGTGAGATGAGACTGGGCAAGTGAGATGAGACTGGGCAAGTGAGATGAGACTGGGGGTAACCCCTCTTAAGCCTAGCCTACCTGTCAATCTTTAAATTAAATTTGTTGCTAAAATATGCAATAGGGCTTGTGGGTACAAGACAGGGGGCTGCTTGGGAACCCCTGTTAATCTTGCCTGTCAGATAAAAACATAAAACTTAAAAATATACTTGTAACAGAAGTTTTTATTTCTTGTATGATAATAAAATACTTACATATGATATACGACCTTTGTTTGAACATGTTTTGGCCTTTTGGGCCTCAAGAGCTGGAAAGTTCAACAGCTTGATAATTGAAAATATTATTTGTCATACTGTAGCACTGTATGACATTTGTTGTCTGTGACATTTTGTTGTTACCTGTTGTTTCCCCCTTTGCAAGGCCTACTGGAGACACTAGAAGAACAAGCATGAGTCTGATTGGCTTAAAACACCCTCAAAATTTTCCAGACACCTGTTGTTCCTCACTTGTCTCAGGAAGTCACTATGCGCTGTGAAAAGAGTGCATGCTTAGCTGGTAAACCTGAAGGGGCCAAGAACGGTTGTCCGTCAGTTGTTTTGAAATGACCTGCCCCAGCTATGACCTCACACCCAGAGGAATCCATTCTAGACACGGAACCCGTCTGCTGCCTGTTACATCACAACTCCAGCTGCTCAACCATATGTAAAGACTGCTTAATCTGTGCTATGATTTGAACAAGCCTTTTCTGCAGAAAATAAAGATCTTCATAGACATTTAAATCTCTCTCTCTTTTCCTGTCAGTCTGTACTTGTCCCATGACAAAACTCTTTCCATACATAACACGCATTAGGGCTGGCCGGCAAGTCATGTGAGACAGGGTGATGAGTCACTGTTAATTTTGTTTACTCTGAAATTGATTAAATTCATTATTTCCCTCAAAAATATTTTTTTTTCCCTCACCTGAATCCTGTGATTGGCTCAGCACTACCATTAATGTAAATGGTGAATAAAAACAATACACTGCAAAGGGACATTTATGCATTTAATAGCGTTTTGTAGCAGTGCAATTTCACCTGAAATTGTGTACATGGTGCGCAAAATGAGTACAGGATGGCAGGTATGCAGTTGTACTAACAATTCTCCCTTTGAGACAGTTTAGTGATTGTATTGAATTTCAATTACCCACCCATCTCTGATGTTTTCCTGCAGTCGACCAGCTGCACAGACACCCTCTTCAGACTCCACAGTCTTCTCATATTTGAGACCCAGAGATAAGGAGTTACTGGAAGAGGCCTGTGTATCCAGAACGGTAGAGAAAGATTGGACATATGTTTCCTGTGAACCCGATAAAGCCATAGCACCGAAGTCAAAATATTGTTCTCAATTATTCAAAATATTTCAGTCAGTCAAATTTAAAAAGAACACAGCTATTATAAATTATGAACTCTTCTGTGTGCAGAAGTTGATCTGAACTTTGTGGTACAAAAGTTTAGGCACCGGCACCAGCCTGGATCATTCATATCATTATAATTTTAAGAAGAAATGAAGGCCTAGGAATGTTTCTTGACTCAGTAATAGGTGAGGTGAAGTCAATTCCCTTCTTTAACATTTACTGTGATGTAACAGCATTACTACTTTCTACCTGTGATGGTTGTCCTGCTGGGATTTAACAATAATGGTCTCCTCTACGCAGATGTCTGAAAATTGAAAATTCAGAAAACCTCTTTTAACAGAAGAGTAAAATTATTTTTATAAAAAGCACTCCAGCAGCCAGAAACATTGTCTACTAATGGATGTTAAATGAAACTCCAGCTGATAGCAATAGGCAATTAGCCTCAACAAGCCCTATACACCCATTACACAATATAGACCTGAAAATCCCCATTGGTTCATTATTTGAACATAAAAAAACAGTACCTCAGACTGGAATATAACTGAACACAAAAAGGCATAATGACACACAGAAAACAGACATATACAATATCTCAGTTCAACTGCCACACCATCCCGCTCTGGGACAGTGTGACAGTAGCAAGTTTAAAACACTGATCAAAGAGAGCAGTGTGCCGTTGTGAAAAACGAGGCTCGATTGAAGAGTAATTTTATGCTTCAAGTTTATTTTCTTTATCAGCAAAAGGGCTGCTGAGGTGAGCAGATGCACTACAATCCAATACAAATTCCCAATCAACCTCAATAATCAAAAAACTACATTGAACAATTTGAAAATAAGATTCACACTGCACACTCTGAAAGGTTCGTTATTGCATTTGAAGTTCTAATAAAACACGGAAAATCTAATTTCATGCAATAATTACCATTCTGACTACCTTGCTACAGATAATGTGGAGGAAGTCCCATTTTTCCTGGCTCAACTGAATATTATCATACCCCAATATAATGAATGACAGCTTTTTGTTGACATCAACATTTTATTTAATCAAAAATCATAGGTGTGATTGGCAAAAGACAAAAAAGCAGGAAAATGTACGGCGCACCTACCCCCCCAACAAACACACACGTCTCTCTTTACAATTTTTTTGTCCCATTGTTGGCTTCAGTCAGGGCACGCGGCTTAAATTTTTTCCTCCACTTCCCAGTACCTTCCCGAACTCCAATTTCAACTGTCCCAAACTGAACTTGAACTGTCCCAAAATATGAACACAATTTTTTTATGTTTAAATACACCAACCTTACTCTAGATCATTTGCAGTATGTTGTAAATTATTTGTGTAGTTCTAAGGCAGATACAGTCTGCAATCCATAAACGTAAAGTGGAACTGACAGCATTGTATCTACTTTGCAGATTTGAAGTAGACAGACATACAGTACACTAGCGTTCAAAAGTTTGGGGTCAGTGTTATGATAGAATTTGATACCTTCATTCCAGGAGGTGCCATTAAAAAATGATTCATTACTAATTAACTAGAACATTTCATCATTAGGACACTGCAGAAATGGCTGCTGAAAATGTTGCTTTGCAGCTGTATGTGAATAATTAATCATAAATCAGTCATTTCCAAGAGAGACAGACATTTTTAACACTGGTAATGTGTTGGACATATATTTGTATAAATATAAAGGTACAATATGTCGTTTTTGGCCGCCAGGGGGCTCTCAATCAAAACAATCGCAAAAGATGTACTAAATGACATCGGGAAGTAGCAGGGGATCATGGGTTTTGTTGTCATCGTCAATGGCAACCTTCCAATCTAGCGTTTCCGGCAGAAAAAATGTTAACTGACAAAGTAATATATTGTTAAAAATATTATAACTTTATTTAAGTTATGTTTGGCGGTTCCCTGGAACTTAAAGCAACTAGCGCAGTCAAAGGTTATATGACGCCATTGACAGAAGACAAAATGAAACTGTGTCTTCGAATTATATTAAAAATTTATCTGGATTTGAAAGTTGGTGGAAACATTTAGGATAATGTAAGTACACAACTAAGAAATATATATAATATAGGTATAGTGAAGTTTGCTTTTTTAATGCAAAGTACATCTTTTGTTATTGTTTTGGAAAACTACATATTGTACCTTTAATTTTCCATGGTGATCAACTCATATATTTAACAAAACCTGTGGTATTAAACAAGGAGATCCTGCAGCCCTCTTAGTGATGCAAGTAATGGCCTTAAATACTCATAATAATAATTTTCAATGCATAAACGTGGCTGGTAAAGAAATAATGTTGCCCGCTAGCTGATGATACAACTGATGAAATCCACAAGATGGATTTCAGGTTAAGAAAGTTATTGATTGTCTTAATCAGTTCTCTAAATGTTTGTCTTAAATCAGTTCTCTACAGGATTGGCCTTAAAAATAAAATATTTACCATGTTTGCTCTCAAATTAAGCAATATACATGCAACAGAATTTGAGAGTATCCATGTTAAAGAGGAAGTAACTTACTTAGGAATTAATGACAGATAGAATGACAAACTATTCAAGCTCTCATTCCTAAAGCAAAAAATGTATTTGAGATTTACCACTCAAAGGCTGAGTACTTCTTTCCAAAGTTGAGGGTTTATCCAGACTAGATAATCTGGCCAAAGTCTTAGAGGTCCCAAAACCTTTTATCAAAAAAATTATTGTACATTATTTAATTTCATTTGGAAAAATAAGCCTCACTATCTAAATACAAATATTTAATCCATACAATCAAGGAAAATAATTGTTTGCTTCAATAAACTCAAACGGTTGCAAAGGCTTGTAACCAGGGGTGCCGTATTGGTGGGAAAAGTTAGGACAATTCCAAAGGCCCATGACTAACAGGGTAAAAAAATAGGTAAAAACTACAACAGCTGTGCAGAGGGGGCCCAATTAGATATTTTGTCATGGGGCCAAAAATACCTGGAAGTGCCCCTGCTGGTAGCTACTTTAAAACTATGAATTTTGTATTTGTTCCCGGTTCTCAGATAATAAAACAGTAAATGGTATAGTTTTCAAAATATCAACGTTTTTATTCACTGTGGCTATGAGGTGCCTCTCCTTGTATGCATCACTGTTTTGCAGCCAAATATGGCAATGTTTTCAAGCACTTCAGGCAAGAAAAAGGGAGGGTTGGCCACCATTCAAACGATGGGAGACCTAAGCTTATTCGTGGGGGTGATAGACCTTACCCCAGCCTGCCACCGCTGCTACAGGCCGTTTGAATTCTGCTGGAATTCCACACTCAGCATGAAGTAATAGTTAATCTGTACAATAAAATGATACATTTTTTTCAAAAACATGAAAGATTTGGGTAGTAATTATATAAGCTTGTATGTGCTGTATAAGTGAGTATCCTGTGTGATCTAACTGTATATCACTGTATTCCTTTATTTACTTAATTGTACTTTGCGTTACATACGGTCATTGTCCAGTTTGTATAGGTATATTTGCCTACTGGAGATCATTTCTCAAGTACTCAATAAAAACAAACAATTACAGTTTTCTGGTTGATGCCAATTAGCCTATTTGATATTTGACCTTATGATGAAATTTATCCAGACACTAGTTGGTGATTTATTTTTGGGATATTCAGACATGAAAACATCCCTTTAATAACTTATAGGCACATTTGAATATTGAAATACATGTTAAACCACAATTTATTTCGTATCCCATTTTGGGAATAGCTGGTCTATAACAACAGGACAGAATAAAAATAATCACTGTAGTTCTTGTGTAAAAAACATTCCATATTGCGCGCCACCGAGTATAGTATAATGTAATGTACAATGAAGTTTATAATAAAAAATAAAAGTCTGGCAATACAAGTAATTTAGTGCAACGAAAACTAAATCTACACATGCAAAATGAAATTATACTGGAGGGATGTCTGTTTAAATCTGCACCAAATCATACCCTATCATTCTAACGATTATTTCACAGTTACAAACAAATCAGGAAAGAAATGCCTCAAATCTAACTCCATAACAGAATACGTACAGTTAAAGGTTTTGACTGGTATATCCTTAGATATCCATAATATCTATGGGTATATCACTCCGCGAGTGAATTTCTGGTTTACAAACATGGGTTTATGGACTTTTAACTCTATACGTACCAAACACCGGAAATAATTAAAAGCCAAAACACGGTAGTTCACTGAAGTTTGGGCAAAACGTGCAAAGTATTGTCAGAAAAAACGCATAACACACACGTGATCGAACGAATAGAGCATAAAGCTCGTTCCATTGTCTCCCACCAAAAAAGATCATGTCGTGACCCTTGGTATTAAGTAAGGAAACCGTAAACAGTGAAAAGACCTGGGGGGTATTGCACGAAAGTAGAATAAAGAAATCCAGGATAACTGAAAAAGCGCAGCTTGACTTAGTGTGATCTGCTCATCGCGGCTTAATCGGTTGCACGTTTGCTTAGCCATGATGAAAAGGTAAAGCTATGTCAAGCCAGATGTAGATATTCTGGATAAGTGCTCGTTCACGGCTTTCTTAAATAGACCACGGTATCGATCACAGATTTACTGATGCAGAAGACGCGTGCCGTAGCTATTAGTTACGAGGATGTGAAACAAAGAATATGCAATAAATAAGATAATTTAAAATATTTACTTACTAGCCACTCCACAATTTTACAAAATTGTACATTCTGTTTTATTTGCTGTTAATATGCTTGTTTTATGTGTAGGTTTTATTGCTGTATCTCTTTATGTGTTAAGTATGCTGGTTGTACTGTAAATTGTCTTTGATTAGCCTATCGTGTAA
>JACXGM010040910.1:0-10146 GCA_016801145.1 Umbra pygmaea
CCTCTCTCTCCCTCTCTCTCTCCCTCCCTCCCTCCCTCCCGTGATTTAAACAAACAGAGACAGCCATCAGGAGATGGAAACCATTTTCCAATCTCCCTAATCCTTTTAAAATCTTTTTATTTTTCTCTCCAGATCTCTCTATTTCTCTCTTGTTCTCTGCTACTCGGCCGTTCACGATCTTGTTTGTATTTATTTAGTATTTTTAGTTGGTCGCCATGACGGGGAATTGACAAGTTCTCTGGTGGGGACACACTCTGTTTTAACTTTTCCGTTCTGGTTGGTCACGTTCTCTCTCTCTTTGGCCTTTTAGAGAACAATTCTCTAAAGCCTAGACATTCTAAAATGTTCTGGTACTTACTAGAATCCCATCCCAGTGGCCTAACTGCTACGTTCAGGTGTGGAGCCAATGCCACAGTACATACTAGCTATAAGGTACAGGCAAGCCCAACACTACACTAATTACCAGCTATAGAGTACAGGCAACCCAATGCTACACTATATACCAGCTATAGAGTACAGGCAACCCAACGTTACACTAAATACAAGCTATAGAGTACAGGCAACCCAACGTTACACTAAATACCAGCTATAGAGTACAGGCAACCCAACATTACACTAAATACCAGCTATAGAGTACAGGCAACCCAACGTTACACTAAATACCAGCTATAGAGTACAGGCAACCCAACGTTACACTAAATACCAGCTATAGAGTACAGGCAACCCAACGTTACACTAAATACCAGCTATAGAGTACAGGCAACCCAACGTTACACTAAATACAAGTTTTATTACTTTTTCAAATTCCCTGACTTCCATTTAATTTCTTCCAAATTCCCTGATTTCCATCGTATTTCTGTGATTCTCCTTTTTAATCTCAAACCTCCATATAATCCCCCTGGGGCAGTAGTTCCCAAACGTTTTTGGTTACATTTGGATATGTGATTGACAGAGAAAAACAAGCGTTGTCTGATTGGAAAATTTGGAATAGAGTAAATACCGTTGTTTATAGCTGTCAGCTATCAAGCGCATTACAACGTTTGAACGATATGATGGAGCGGTAGAGAAACACACACTGCATAGCCTATAGAGTGCAAATTAACTTCCATATTTGCTGCCTTTTTGATTATGAGAAACTCAATGAGTTGTTAATATTACGGGACTATATTTGGATTATAAAAAAATATATAGCCTATATATTGCTGAATTCCACGTAAATGTCTGAATTCCGCATTAATGTCTGGATTCCGCGGTTCCGTCGGGTCACGTACATTACTACAGAATTTATTATACTTGTCAAAATGAAATTGGAACTCCACTATGTCTCTTTACATTTATTTTGTGCCGTTGTCGGCTTCAGCTACGATATTGAACACATAAACTTCTGCAACGATTGCAGGCTCTTTGGTGGAGCTCTGCTTAAGTTCCATCGTGACAAATGAATGGACTACTTGCGGAGTGACATGAATCAGAGGCACAAAAAACTTTGACAGCGGTGAGCGGTCATTTAGAGCCGTGACATCACACCCCGGAGCCGTGCCTTGCGCACTCCCCCAGAAAAAAACGCATTTGCATGATTTACGAGAGCCTCATTTTCATGTCGGAAAAGCCCCTGATAACTGATCTATATACCATTAAGGTTATAACTGGTCTATATACCATGAAGGTTATAACTGGTCTATATACCATTAAGGTTATAACTGGTCTATATACCATTAAGGTTATAACTGGTCTATATACCCTGAAGGTTATAACTGGCCTATATACCATGGTGGTTATAACTGGTCTGTATACAATGAAGGTGGTAACTGGTCTGTACACCATGGTGGTTATGACTGGTCTATATACCATGAAGGTTATAACTGGTCTATATATCATGAAGTTTATAACTGGTCTACATACCATGATGGTTATAAGTGGTCTATATACCATGACCGATATAACTGGTCTGTATACCATGAAGGTGGTAACTGGTCTGTATACCATGACGGTAATAACTGGTCTGTATACCATGAAGGTAATAACTGGTCTGTATACCATGAAGGTTATACAGACCAGTTATTACCTTCATGGTATACAGGTCTATACACCATCAAGGTTATAACTGGTTTATATACCATGAAGGTTATAACTGGTCTATATACCATGAAGATTATGACTGGTCTATATACAATGAAGTTAATAACTGGTCTATACACCATCAAGGTTATAACTGGTTTATATACCATGAAGGTTATAACTGGTCTATATACCATGACCGATATAACTGGTCAGTATACCATGAAGGTGGTAACTGGTCTATATACCATGAATGTTACAACTGGTCTGTATACCATGAAGGTGGTAACTGGTCTGTATACCATGAAGGTAATAACTGGTCTGTATACCATGAAGGTTATACAGACCAGTTATTACCTTCATGGTATACAGGTCTATACACCATGAAGGTTATAACTGGTTTATATACCATGAAGGTTATAACTGGTCTATATACCATGAAGATTATGACTGGTCTATATACAATGAAGTTAATAACTGGTCTATACACCATCAAGGTTATAACTGGTTTATATACCATGAAGGTTATAACTGGTCTATATACCATGACCGATATAACTGGTCTATACACCATCAAGGTTATAACTGGTTTATATACCATGAAGGTTATAACTGGTCTATATACCATGACCAATATAACTGGTCTATACACCATCAAGGTTATAACTGGTTTATATACCATGAAGGTTATAACTGGTCTATATACCATGACCGATATAACTGGTCTGTATACCATGAAGGTGATAACTGGTCTATATACCATGAATGTTACAACTGGTCTGTATACTATGAAGGTGGTAACTGGTCTGTATACCATGAAGGTAATAACTGGTCTATATACCATGAAGGTGGTAACTGGCCTATATACCATGAAGGTTATAACTGGTCTGTATACCATGAAGGTGGTAACTGGTCTATATACCATGAATGTTACAACTGGTCTGTATACCATGAAGGTGGTAACTGGTCTGTATACCATGAAGGTAATAACTGGTCTGTATACCATGAAGGTTATAACTGGTCTATATACCATGAAGGTTATAACTGGTCTGTATACCATGAAGGTTATAACTGGTCTGTATACCATGAAGGTGGTAACTGGTCTATATACCATGAATGTTAAAACTGGTCTGTATACCATGAAGGTAATAACTGGTCTGTATACCATGAAGGTTAAAACTGGTCTATATACCATGAAGGTGGAAACTGTCCTATATACCATGAAGGTTATAACTGGTCTGTATACCATGAAGGTGGTAACTGTTCTATATACCATGAATGTTACAACTGGTCTGTATACCATGAAGGTGGTAATTGGTCTGTATACCATGAAGGTAATAACTGGTCTGTATACCATGAAGGTTATAACTGGTCTATATACCAAGAAGGTTATAACTGGTCTATATACCATTAATGTTACAACTGGTCTGTATACCATGAAGGTGGTAACTGGTCTGTATACCATGAAGGTTATAACTGGTCTATATACCAAGAAGGTTATAACTGGTCTATATACCATTAATGTTACAACTGGTCTGTATACCATGAAGGTGGTAACTGGTCTGTATACCATGAAGGTTATAACTGGTCTGTATACTATGAAGGTGGTAACTGGTATATATTGGTTTCACTAGGGATCCAAGGCTGCAGTATGTAAAGCACCACCCTACGTTTCCATGACGCTCTCGCCATGGCAGCAGTACGTACAGCACCACCCTACATTTCCAAGACACTCTCACAGCACCAGTACCTCTGGGGCCAATGGGGACCCATTCTGTTTATTGAGTTTGTAGCCTTTATATTGTAGGACCGGTACAGACCAGTCTAAATGGGCCTAGTCATTAGGCTATGATGTATTGGGTTCCATCATTAAAAGGGAAACAATCCCTGGAAGGCTCACTTCAGGGCAGTGGGACTGTGGAAATGGGCTCCTGGAACCAGGTGGTGAATGGGTCAGTGCTCTCTGTTAGATGGGACACACTGGCTGTAGGCCATGGCTGTGGGTGGGAAGGGTTGTGTACCGGTCAACCTTCAGTTACCAAATAACTATGATTATGGACTGTGGTTATGGGTGGGGCTAACTTGGGATGGGACTTGGGGTGGAGCCAATCAGAGGTTAGGGGCAGAAAAATCTTGGGCTGGAGGCGGAGCTAGCTTATGTTTCGTGTGGACCTGAAGAAAATGCCAAAGCTGAAACCAAACCCTGAACGTGATGGATGAGGTTGATGCTAGAATAGGAGCTTGGCCTTTTTTCAGGGATTTTAAAGTGAAAAGATACATTCATTCATATATTTATTTATTTGTATATTCATTACTTTGTACATTGAATATTCATGTATTGATTACTCAGATATTGATTGATTTGGATGTGACTATCAAACTTTGATTAATTTTTATATTATTTCATTTAGTACATAAAGTCATTTGTGTATTGATTAATTTGTCAATGGATTGATTGAATGACTCAGATTACCTGTACTGGGATCAGTGGTTCCTTGTCATCAATATCAATTAGGATATCATCACGGGGTGTTTGGACCATCGCATCTGAAAAACACCCGCATATTGATAATGATGAAAAACACCCGCATATTGATAATGATGAAAAACACCCGCATATTGATAATGATGAAAAACACACAACACCATGCTGACAATGGCACCAGTTCAAATGTTCTCATCTTAGCTATGTTGGACAATGACTCTGACGTGTACTGTTTCTTCAAGAAGCAGTCTTGAACTTTTGAAATATATTTTTTTTATTAAACTAATATGAGGTTTATAAATTACTATCATACCTCAGATAGCCATTAAATTCAATACATATGAGGCACAAATCATGGTATAGACAAAAAATGCATGGTGCAATTTCCAAAGTCACTTTTTAGCTTTATAGCGCCACTTTGAGAACAAGTGGTCAAAAGCACAAACTGCATCTTTAAACTCCCCAATTCTTACCCAGCTCAATCTCCCCTTCCTCCTCCTCTTCTTCTGGGATACATCGGTAGTCCTCCAGGGATCTGATGGTACACTGACCCACCACCGGCTTCCTGCCAAACGGTCTGTTGTCGATAATCTTCACAATGATGGGGGGCATGTAGATCTCCTCACAGGGTAGGTGCTGGGGAAGGGATGTTGTCATGTGATTTGATTGGACATGCTCTGCTGCAGTCTAAGCATCTCTACTGTCTACAGTCAGTGAGCGTTCCAGCTAATGTACGGATATGTCGCAGAATAACAGAGTTGATTCTAGAAGTTAGTCTCTGCCTGGGGAACATACTGATATTTTGTTGACAGTGGGACAGCATATCCAATCAAATAACACACACACACACATTGAAACTTGATCAGTCAGTTTACCTAGAAAAGTATAGTATCGGTCTGAACGTTGCAATCAAGGACCTGTCTAGGTCATCGAGCCTTTCAATGGTCCACAATTTTAGAGTGTCTGAAGTTAAACGTAATGTAGACCACCAGTGTGTCTGAACGTAGACTTACTGTAGACCACCAGTGTGTCTGAATGTAAACGTACCGTAGACCACCAGTGTGTCTGAACGTAAACGTACTGTAGACCACCAGTGTGTCTGAACGTACCATAGACCACCAGTGTGTCTGAATGTAAACGTACTGTAGACCACCAGTGTGTCTGAATCTAAACATACAGTAGACCACCAGTGTGTATGAAAATAAACGTACCATAGACTACCAGTGTGTCTGAGTGAAAACGTACTGTAGACCATCCGTGTGTCTGAACGTAAACGTACTGTAGACCACCAGTGTGTCTGAACGTAAACGTACAGTAGACCACCAGTGTGTCTGAATGTAAATGTACCGTAGACCAACAGTGTGTCTGAACATAAATGTTCAGTAGACCACCAGTGTGTCTGAACGTAAACATACCGTAGACCACCAGTGTGTTTGAACATAAATGTACTCTAGACCACCAGTGTTTCTGAATGTAAACATACCATAGACCACCAGTGTGTCTGAATGTAAACATACCATAGACCACCAGTGTGTCTGAATGTAAACATACCATAGACCACCAGTGTGTATGAGTGAAAACGTACCATAGACCACCAGTGTGTCTGAACGTAAATGTAACATAGACCACCAGTGTGTCTGAATGTAAACATACTGTAGACCACCAGTGTGTCTGAACATAAAGGTACTGTAGACCACCAGTGTGTCTGAACGTAAACATACTGTAGACCACCAGTTGTCTGAACGTAAACATCAGCAAAACCAATTTCAGTCCAAAACAATCTAATAAACCAAAAGCATGGGGTGCAATTTACCTAAAAGTTTTGATTGAACACATAAATTAATTGAATCCTTAAATACAAGCATTCTCATTAAAACTATAATAAAGTTGAAAAAGAAGAACTAGGAGCAATGTCTATATGAAAAATGTTTCCAGTGGTAAAAAGGCTGGGGTGCCCTGGTTCAAGGCTAAACGACTGCAGAAGGTGTTTGTTTTCTGCGTCTCTGTTCTCTATCCCCACGTTGCTTTATTTTTCGCATCAATGTGTTTATTTTGTTTTTCATCTGGAAAAGAGACCACGGCCTTAACCTGACTCCCATTGAAAGTAAAATGCAAAAAAAGTGAAAATCTGATGAGTGTAAAAGCCGTTAGCGTGATGGAAAAGCCTCTCTTCTTGTGGTTGGTTAATTAAGATCAAAGCAGGGAGAGAAGCCACATCACAGGCCACCTCGTTAGAGCTGGAGACAGGGCTGGAGGGCCTCACTCCTCCTGATGGCTTGCTGAAACTCTGTTGACATTAGACCTTGATGAGGAGGACTTCTATAGACATACTGTAAGTACAGACCATACTGCAGGATAACCCTGATTCTTTCCAGGGACCGAGGTCACGAGGAGGTCTTTACCTCAGGCTTGCAGGGTTCCAACAGTTCAGGTTTGATTGGCCTGCTTTGGTAGGTTTGGAGGGTCAAGGGTCACGATAGGAAGGGACAGAGTGTCGAGGGCATAGAAATAGAATGGATAGAAAGGCTATTGAACTGGTTGGCGTGGTCATTCGATTAGTACACAACAAAACGGCGATTGTTGTTAGTTGTCACAGTGACAACACGCAAATCGGTTTAATGCGGAAGTAGGCCGCTAGATCTCTGCAATGGAATGGTACACATAAAAATGGCTTCCGCTCTGACCATTCTGTCACATTGATTTTAATTGGAATGGTCTTTCTATACATTCCATTTCTATGGGCGTGGGTTAGGGGCGAAGTCCTCACCACATCCAGGAAGAGCGTGTTGACGTCAAAGTTCGGTTTCTTCTTTGTGGATCGTATGACGCAGGACTGGACCATGCTGCCGCCACACTCCACCTGCAGGCTGGGAGATGTAACGCTGGCTAGCTGGAAGCTCTTGAGGTTCCTCACACCCCAAGCTAAGATCTGGAAAGGAGGACACAAGGAGAGACGGAGATCTTAGATTTTTTCAGCTTCATCAAGGAAAAGAGGAGAGAGAGATGTAGAGAAAGGGAGAGGAGGAGAGAGAGGTAGAGAGAAAAAATAGTATCAGAGATGGAGGAACTTAGAAACAGAGATAGATACCGGGCTATCTACCTCGATAGCAGTGCGTTGCAGGACAGGCTTGATTCCCTGTGGCACCATGTAGATGTTGGGTTCTCTCTGGGGGGGTGGGTACGGCAAGTCGGAGTCCTTTGGCTGCCAATCAGAAAACAGGTTGTCGTCAACAGAAGATTAAATCTGTGAGGAAAAAAATACTATGAGATGGATAGAGGCATGATAGAGAATGGGACCCAGCATGGACAAGAACATTTCAGTCTGGGGTTTTAAACTCCCTTGACCAATGATTTGAGATGATTCCTGTGCAATAGTGCGATTAGTGGGCTCAGGTAACTGTCCCACAGTGTAGGGAAACTAAGGGGAAAGCAGAAATGAGTCAGATGAGTGCTAGCTGTTAAAGGATTAAAGATGATGGTACAAGCAGAAATGGATAGTGAAATTGGTAACGGCAAGAATGGATGAAAGTGAAATTGGTAACGGCAGAATGGATGACAGTGAAATGGGTACTAACAGGAATGGATGACAGTGAAATGGGTACTAGCAGGAATGGATGACAGTGAAATGGGTACTAACAGGAATGGATGACAGTCAAATGGGTACTGTCAGAAATGGATGACAATCAAATGGGTACTAGCAGGAATGGATGACAGTCAAATTGTTACTAGTAGGAATGGATGACAGTCAAATGGGTTGTGACAGTTAAAGACTCACAGCCTGGTTCTAGGTAAACGGGACAATTTCTATGAAAGTTTGTTTATTTGGGAAGCGCCAGACTCAGGTTCAGTAACATGGAAACAAGAGCCGATGTTGAGTGTCCTCATGTCATGTCTGAATAGGACCCAAAGTTGTCCTAATTCAACAGACAACAACGGAAACAACTTTTAAACAAAGAACTTCTACTCCTTTTACTAAACTGAATGGTATGCACGTTAATTGAGGCCAGGCCTATGGTTCCAGAGATACTATCACTGACTGGAGACAGGATGGAACAAGAAGACGTCTGTGGGGGTTTGGCCATTCCTGATAGGATGGTTTAGGACTGTATGAGGCTTGATGGTATAGGCGTGTCCATCTGTGTGTCAGGACGGCTCCAGGTCAGCTTTTTGACGGGGCGTAAAGCTGCTCTGGATCACAGAGGAAGGGGAATGCTCATTTTTCAAAGGACACCTTCCCAATTACCCCGGTCAAGATTTTTCCAGCCCCCCCACACACACACACACACACATACATGCACATCCAGTAAATACCACACACATATGCTGAGCCAAAAGTAGAGTATGTTTGTGTGTTTTTTATGTGTGTTTCATGCATGCAATGTACCCATTGCTGGTTTTCTGAGAAGAATCCAGTGAGAAGCACCTAAGAGGGAAGAGAGGAAGGCATAAGGAGAGGGATGAGCGAAGGAGGAGAACAGAGGGAGGAGTGAAGAAGGAGAACACAGGGATGAGTGAAGGAGAACAGAGTGATGAGTGTAGGAGGAGAACACAGGGATGAGTGAAGGAGGAGAACACAGAGATGAGTGAAGAAGGAGAACCAAGGGATGAGCGAAAGAGAACACAGGGATGAGCGAAGGAGAACACAGGGATGAGCAAAGGAGAACACAGGGATGAGCAAAAGAGAACACAGGGATGAGCGAAGGAGAACACAGGGATGAGCGAAGGAGAACAAAGGGATGAGGGAAAGAGAACACAGGGATGAGCGAAGGAGAACACAGGGATGAGCGAAGGAGAACACAGGGATGAGCAAAGGCCAGAGGGATGGAAGCAAAGAAAAAAGAGCAGAACAAAAGATCTCGAAGAGCAGCACAGATGTCAGAATCACAAAGATTTAGATTCTAGAAATCCCATCACAAAGATGACATTTAGATTCTAGAACATCCCCTCACGAAGATAACATTTAAATTTTAAAACACTCATGAAGATGTTATTTAGATTATAGAATATCCCCTCACAAAGATGACACTTAAATTCTAGAACACTCATGAAGATGTAATTTAGATTATAGAATATCCCCTCACAATGATGACACTTAAATTCTAGAACACTGATGAAGATATAATTTATATTCTAGAATATCCCCTCACAAAGATGCCACTTAAATTCTAGAACACTGATGAAGATATACTTTAGATTCTAGGATATCCCCTCATAATGATGACACTTAAATTCTAGAACACTCATGAAGGTGTAATTTAGATTCTAGAATATCCCCTCACAATGATGTAATTTTGAATCAAGATCATAACCTCAAAAACATGACACTTAAATCTGAAGGTCCATTAGATTCCAGAACATCCCTCATGGTAACCTAAATCATCTCCATTCTTCCCCCTGTAGATATTCTCAGTCATTGCTTGGGAAATATCGATAAAGAAATATATACAAAAAGAGGAAATCTAGTTTCTAAAACATGCCCTCACCTCTTCCATAACATGTTGAGGGATATCTCCCTGCAAGAGAAATGGATATGACATATTATTGTGTCTGTATCTGTTTGTCTGTGTGTGTGTGTGTGTATGTGTGTGTGTGTGTGTGTGTGT
>JACXGM010040911.1:0-10194 GCA_016801145.1 Umbra pygmaea
CACAGTCAGTGATGGTCTGGGGTGCCATGTCAGCTGCTGGTGTTGGTCCACTGTGTTTTATCAAGGGCAGGGTCAATGCAGCTAGCTATCAGGAGATTTTGGAGCATTTCATGCTTCCATCTGCTGAAAAGCTTCATGGAGATGAAGATTTCATTTTTCAGCATGACCTGGCACCTGCTCACAGTGCCAAAACCACTGGCAAATGGTTTACTGACCATGGTATTACTGTGCTCAATTGGCCTGCCAACTCTCCTAACCTGAACCCCATAGAGAATCTGTGGGATATTGTGAAGAGGAAGTTGAGAGACGCAAGACCCAACCCTCTGGATGAGCTTAAGGCCACTATCGAAGCATCCTGGGCCTCCATCACACCTCAGCAGTGCCACAAGCTGATTGCCTCCATGCCACGCCGCATTGAAGCAGTCATTTCTGCAAAATGATTCCCGACCAAGTATTGAGTGCATAACTGAACATAATTATTTGAAGGTTGACTTTTTCTTTTTTCTTTTTTTGTATTACAAACACTTCTTTTATTGGTCAGATGAAATATGCTAATTCTTTGAGATAGGAATTTTGGGTTTTCATGAGCTGTATGCCAAAATCATCAGTATTAAAACAATAAATGAGCTGAAATATTTCAGTTGGTGTGCAATGAATCTAAAATATATGAAAGTTTAATTTTTATCATTACATTATGGAAAATAATGAACTTTATCACAATATGCTAATTTCTTGAGAAGGACCTGTATATTAAAAAAATTTTTGTTTGTAATCTAAGAAGAAGAAGCTGCGCTGCTTCAATGCATGAGATGCTCGACAAAACACAATGTAGCTTTTGCTCACGTTACACAGCTACTTGCTGCAAAAAGTAGTTAGCTACTGGAAAAGTTACTCTGTTTAAAAGCAACTGAGCTACTGCCAAGCTACCGAAAAATGAAGTTAAGTTAGTAGAATCGCTACTTGTAGTTAACTACTCCCCAACACTGGAAAGAAGTGTGTTTGAAATCTTAGCAAATTCTAAAACTAGTGCAGTGCCCTTGCAAAATCTGTTAACAAACAATTAACTGAAATAATAACCAAGCCAAACAGTGGTGTCACTACTACAGCTGTCAAAGTTAGTATGAAGTCGAAGCTAACTCTAACAGCTGTAGTAGTGACAGCACCGTTTGGCTTGGTTATTAATGCAGTTAATTCTAAGATGATGTAATTGTCTGAGGTGTATTTCACATTTTAGCTGTCAAAGCTCCGCTGCTCTGTGTCTCTGGTCCTGCGCTGTGCTTATTCAGAGTGTCATGTGAGAGGGGGTGTGGCCAGCGGCTAGAGCGGCGAAAGCCAATGTGTGCTTTTTTACCAATATATATTTAACGATACCTTTTGCATTTCTAATCCAAACAACCTCAATGTTGGCACTGCACTTACTCTTGCCCGTAGCAAGACAATGGAAAAGTTTGAAATCCATCGGACTAATGGTTCGAGAAATATGTGCAAAAAACACAGACAGACAGATGTTCCTGCAATTTATAGATAGAAGAAAAATTTAAAAGCACATAAGTATTCACAGCCTCTGCTCAAATCTTTGTTGAAGCACCTTCGGCAGCAATCACAGCCTCAAGTCTATTTGAGTATGATGCTACAAGCTTGGTACGCCTATTTTTAGGCAGTTTCTCCCATTCTTCTCAAGCTCCATCAGGTTGGATGGGGAGCGTCGGTCCACAGCCATTTTCAGATCTCTCCAAAGATGTTCAATCGGGTTCAAGTCAGGGCTCTGGCTAGGCCACTCAAGGACATTCACAGAGTTGTCATATAACCACTCCTTTGATATCTTGGTTGTGTGCTTAGGGTTGTTGTCCTGCTGGAAGATGAACCTTTGCCCCCGTCTGTAGTCCAAAGTGCTCTGGAGCAGGTTTTCTGCAAGAACGTCTCTGTACATTGCTGTAGATAACCTGGAAATTATAAACTTTCATCACACTACTTAAATCTTCTTAAGAGCAGTGGCTTTTTAATGGGAGACAATTATATTTTGATGAATCATTTCACAGCCTTGCCAAGAAGTGTAGGTTTAGCAGCCGTGGTTGATGAAGAAACCAAAGAGCACCACTTCAGCCAATCTGTTTCGTCATGCAGCAATGTCGTGGGTGAATTTCGATCAAATGAGGAATGTGATATCATTCCAACCAGAGGTGGAAATTTACTTGAGTAAAAGTACTTTTCTGAGTAACTCTGAGTTCACAAGTTTTGGGAAGTCCCTTTATTACTAAGACAAACACATCATGCATAAGTCCCTTATTTCTGTACCCTTCCCCAGATCTGTGCCTCGATACAATCCTGTCTCGGAGGTCTACAGACAATTTCTTGGACTTCATGGCTTGGTTTGTGGTCTGATATGCACTGTTAACTGTGGGACCTTAAATAGACAGGTTGTGTGCCTTTCCAAATCATGTCCAACCAACTGAATTCACCATAGGTGGACTCCAATCAGGATTGTGGAAACATCTCAAGAATGGTTAGTGGAAATAGGATGCAACTGAGCTCAATTTGAGTGTCATGACAAAGGCTGGGAATACATGTGTACTTTTTATTTTTTAATTTTTATTAAATTTGCTAAGATTTCAAACACACTTCTTTCATATTGTCATTATGGTGTATTGTTTGTAGAATTTTGAGGGAAATAATAAATTTAATCTATTTCAGAATAAGGGTGTAACATAACAAAATGTGGAAAATGTGAAGCGCTGTGAATACTTTCCGGATGCACTGTGCTGTGCGTTGTATATTTTAGTAATTTACCAGATATTCCTATCCAGAGCCAATTACAGTAAGTACTATTAAATGTGCTTGTGCCTAACTTTTATTAAAATTAAATAATTGATTTATGAAGTCTGAAAAATCTAATTCAATCATTGAAAAAACATACAATGATGTCAAGTGATTTGCATTTTTGTACATTCAAGCTATGTCCTCAATGGATTGCCCTCAATTCAAATAGACCCCAACCCAGTTGGAGGAAGTGGGTGTTAAAACAGATTCACAGTTGACTGTGTCAATAACCAGCAGGCTTTCACCAGGACATGTTGGTCCTCTGAAGACACAGTTTGGTGATGGAGCAGCAACAGAAGTCACACACAGTAACTGATCAGCTGCCAAAATATAAACGCAGCGTTCAAATACCTGTATTACATAAAGGAATGTTTTTTCTCTCCACTCGCTGGAAGAAACCAAATTCAACTGACACAAGTATGCTATTTTAAAAGATATGCTCTAAAACATAAAGAAAATATTTTCAAATACTCAATATCAATGAGCCACTGATTGGGTAATAAGACCAATATAATACAATGTTATTACCACAAAGATTGGTGGTTATTGGTAGTGGAATTCTTCATCGCCATTAAATAAAATGTGGGTTTTGTATTAAGCCTCAGATTGGGATCTCAGACAGACACCAGAGTGGATTAGTCCCGTGGAAACAAAATGTTCAACCTACATCGACAACTTCCTTAACCCTGCTGACCTTCAGACAATCAAGAGGAATGGTATAAAATATATATTATTGGAACATCAGATGTTCAGGAAAGAGAAAGGGAATTTTAACACGTTGTAAATGTCACAGTGTTGATGGGAGAACTGGTGGCAAAGTGGATAGCATTGCAGGAGATTACATCTAACTTATTGAGGAGTTTATTAGCAATGCCTGTACACTTTGCTGCCAATCATTGGCATGATAGTAATCTTTACAAGGCATACTTGCCAGGGTATTTATTTGACCCTTATTTTACCAGGTACATTACCTGAGAAAATATTATCATTAACAGCAATGACCCCTAAGAAATTAGGGTTCACTGCCTTGCTTAAGGACAAGTTAATCAAAAATCAAACCCTGAATCCAACTCATAGACACGTTGTAGATAACAGAGGCACTGAAATGTTAAAATTACATGACCGAATAAATCTGATATTGAGAAGTTTAACATGTGGGAAATGGGAACTGAGATAATAAAAGTAGACCGATTGGAAAAAGGGGTTTATATTATCAAGGTGAATTATAAAATTCCTGATTGGCTGAAAGAACTCTACTCTACAGTAGGTGGCAGATGCAAGTGGAATTAAAGCTGTCAGAAAAGTACACATTTACATAATTTAGCAGAGAGCTTGTATGGATCTGAAGCTTGTATGGATGTCAACCCGATCATTTCAGCGGCGTTTGGTGAACTTTATTCGAGGAGGACTGGCTCATATTACTGTCTGGACTGGGGAAAACGGAATGGTAAGCAACGATATCGCACACTGGGTTTGGTGCGTTACGAACCGTTCCATTCGCTCCAGTTCCGACCATAATGTGAGCCCGTCCTCACCAATTAAGATCTACCGACTGCTGCTGGTTCATTTCAACTTCAACAATCCACTGTATTATACCAAACGATTTGTTTCTACACCAACCAATTTCTGTATGCCAACTATTCTACCAGCCAAGGCAAATGGGCGTTAGCCATAAGCATTCACTATTCTCAAACTTAATAGGACAAATTGTGAAAATATATCAAAATGGGATTGATCTAATTCCATTGCGAACAGTTTTTAATTAAGAACTACTAAAGGACTTGATAGATATTCACATCATTAGATCAGTTTTTGACTGAGTGCCTATGATAGTCTTCTTCTATTTCCCCACCGGGGGTCATTCTATAGAGACTGCTAATGTGCCGTCATCATGACGTATTCCTGTGGAGAACGCAAAGCTCTTTGGGAATCCAGGGCAAAAACATAAGACGCCCATGCTAACTATCTTTCTTTTAACAGTCTTTAAATATCTTTTATTTAACAGGCTCATGCACCAGTAGCTCCAACAGTGTTTTACTAGAAAGCGCATTAACCCTTTAATGTTCGACTCAACCGTTTGGTAGAGCACACAATGGGTTTTTTCGCAGCAAGGACATTAAAGCGTTAAGTAAGAGCAGTAAACGAGTCAAAGTTTTCACAATTCACCATTTAACTTATGCATGATGTGTTTGTCTTAGTAAGTTACGTTGGTTTGTTGAATTCTGACTGCATGCAGATAGATGAGAGAGAGCGAGGAGTGTGGTGCTTAAAACATTAGCATACTTTAGAACGGACAACCGTTTTCTTCCCCACTTTTACAATTTCCAGGTCCATCTGTACAAAAGACCTGGACCTGCTGCAGCGAGTAACTGAAAACTTTGTGTGTGTATGCACTAACACGTAATATCATGTAGTTGTATATATATGGGAGCTGGAAGTTGGGGAACCGGTTGACGTCCCTTGATCAGTCGCTATGCTCGTAAGGATCCAGTCCTTTGATTCCCTTTATTTTCTCGTCTTTGCATTAGGATTTAATTTTAGGTGGTATGGTCCGACAATGTTTTCTTTAGCCCGCTACATTTTGTAGGATTATATTCTGTTTTTCATGCCTGTTTTCATTATTTTCATGCCAGAAAACTAGCCTGCTAGGCCAGCCCATGTAAACTTGCCAAACATACCCATAATTCTTTGTGTTCTGATGACGTTGCCGCCCACTTGGTCACATGTCTTAGCAATCTCTATTGCATTCCAACCTTATGTCATCTATAATAATGCGTCAAAGCAGGTGTTTGCACTGAATTCCATTGCTGAAAATTCTAAGCTAAACCAGAATCTGTTGCTAAATGAGGGTATATTGTTAAAGCAGTGGCTATTGCAGTTTTTGGTAGATATTTTTGATTGGAACATGTTTATTAAAGACTAAGGAAAGTATTTCATGAATCTGTCTCTTACTGCCAGCTTACAGTTCCCACCAACAAAACAACAAATGAAAATTTTTACAGCCACAAATTATACGGTATATCACAACTACATATTATCATACCACCCCACATTTTTACCCATGTCTCCTCAAATTCATTGTATCCATTTATCTTTAAAACAGTGTCACATCATAGCAACTTCAAACAATCTTGCGCCAAGCCATTCTGCTTCTTTTCACAGTTCTTGTCCAACCAGGAAGTGATCCAGACCTTCACTAACAACTGTTAGCTTACAGGCACTGCAAACAGGAATGAGAGAGTCACTAAAGTGATTTGAGGAAATCTGCTGTCAATACTCGCCCCTATCCCCAGCCAACGAGCTGGCCAATACGTATGGACCCCCTTATTCCTGGTCCCTCTCTAAAGGCAGCAGGCATATCCATGGCTCAAGCTTAGGCTTCGATGGAGGCCTCAGTGCCTTAAACAGCTGCACCTCAGGAGACCCATATTAATAGTGAGGCGGTGGACCTTAATTAACGAGGATGTGCTCATGTTTGACATAATTAGGTGCTTGTCCACTTCAATTAAGATTCACGAGCCTCCATTGGTACAGGTGTTAAAAACAACATCCCAAACTACAGTCTATTCCCTATATAGTGCATTTGATTTGAGCTGAGCTGTGTGGGACACGTCCACACAGTACCACATAGTGACTCTGCCAGAGCCCCTTGTTCTAACTTGGACTGCTGCCCTGTGGCCCTCCTGCCATGCCAACCAACCCCCCGCCAGGCCTACGAATAATAGCAGACCTCCAGTAGAGCGCAGCATGCTGTGGGGGGAAAGCGAATGCTGTTGTGCAACGTCAATCACTTCCCTTCCAGGCTCCTTGTTCCCCCGGCAGCCCTGTAGGAGATGGATGGAGGATGGAGAGGGGGTGGGAGAGAGGGAGAGAGCTGGATGCTAAAGGCAGATGTCAATGCAGGGGGTAAGTTATCCCTAGAACCCAACTAAAAAGGGCCTCCCAGGAAGACGGCTTGCACTAGGTTGAGGCGACCAGGAAAAGGCTCACATATGGGGGGAAATGTCAGAGTGAGAAATAAAGATGCAGAAACACTCTGGGATATTTTTGTGGATGTGTGTGTTAATTCTCTCAACACTGGCAAGCTCATGAATCTAGTGCATCAAAACTTTACACCTGATGAGTGGTTGACTCAAAGCGATATGGATTGTATTTAGTTTTGGCGAATTAGCCTGGTGTGTTTGAAGTGGAATATACCAGATAACTTTTTATGAATTATAGTATCAAACGTCGTGTAATAGAGACAGACTCAATTCACAGAGTCTCCACAGGCCTGTAATACTGCTGCAGGACACCCCTGTACTATAATCAACAGCAGAACCATGGAAACCACACTGTGGGTTATGTTAAAGTTCTTCCCGATTGCTAAAACACTAAAAGTGAATGCTCAGACCAAAGCGTCGACACCGTAACGTTTGCATGCATTTGGTACACTCAGGCACCAAATGAATAAACACAATGTCGCCATGGCACCGTAAACAATTCTGTAACACACGGTGCAAAACACTACACAGTAAAAAAGTCAGTGTTAAATTAACACTCTCAGTGTTTATATAGGTCCAGTGGACCTATATACAAACTGAAAAGTGTTAATTTAACACTAAGTGCATTAATTTAACACCAACATTTTTACTGTGTACACACATCGTGCATGTGTTACACACATTGACCAATGATGAAACATTGTGCAGTCAGCACGTCCATTCAATAGTTAAAACACACACGACAATAGCAACACCCCCGCACACAGAGTAAAACACTTAACCTGTAACTGAACACCAATCAGTCACTACACATATAATTCAGGTATGAGCACCTGTCGTGAGACAATAGCGAATATGGAGGCTGAAGAACCAAGGGGAAGGAGAAGATGAGGAAGAGACGGGAAGAGGGAGAGGAGAACGAAGAAGAGACGGGGGAAGAGGGAGAGGAGATAAAGGAAGAGAATCTGGTAAAAACCAGACATCGGGACTGAAACATCATCGGCCAAAGGGCCATCGAGAACGTTGCCGGGCAGTGCGGGGGCAACATCACGATGTGTGCTGCCATTACAGTTTTTTCTAATTGCTAAAACATAATTTTGCAAACTAGTATGGTTTTATCAAAATACTCAACACAATTCACAAAACCACACACCCAAACTGCTAAATATCTCATATATCCTGCAAAATGAAGCACTGCAACCAAAACTACATATTGCATTATCAAAATCAAACTTTTGCACCACATGGCACACACTTCATTCATATTACCAACTACACACTGTTGGTCATCATGAAAAACACTCTCATCTTTAGTATGCTTTGCCTTTATACAAAAATAGTTCAAATTGTAGGAAATTCTTTAGATTTTTCACATGCACAGACATATTCACACCCACACACGCACGCACCCACACACACACACACACATTTTATTTTTCACCAAACAAGTCAGTGCAACATATGCACAGCAGATATATTTACATTGGACTGTACAAAAATATGCTCACAAAAATCAAAAATAATTAGACAGCATCTTGCCTAATCAAAAGGTGCTCACATGTAGTGTTATTATAATGCTTACTTCCTGATTGAAGTGGTAACAATTATGCACTGAGGTGTTTGGCCAGGTGGTGCATATGTTGGCCAAATAGCTAATGTAGTGTCATTTTGAATGGCAGTGTTTTGAAATGGCAATTATGTGACTTATGTGATTGTTGTGTCTTATTCAAAACTCAGGTATTTTGAATTTGAACTGTAGTACCCATTTTTTAACGCTGGCTGTCCGTTTTACATATAGCACCTTTAACTTACCTCACATTACCTATCCTTTTCCTAAGACTTAGCTGTCCATCAAAGCTGGGGTCTACTTGTCTTGTATAGACATGTGCCCACCCACACTGGCTCACAGTGTTCATGTCTTCCAAAAAAGAAGAATCAAGTTTTGGCAGGTGAAGTTTATCGGTACTCTAACAAGAATATTCTTACAAGAGTTCTTACAAGATATGTGTGCTTAATTCTGTGTGGCAGTGATGAGGAAAAGTAACTTTCCAGGTTGAGAGGCATCCTTACCAGTGTTGCCAGATAGCTAGCTGTGGCTCAGGTGAAATGTAATTTACTTTAATAAGAGTGGTTGAGGCCCTACTGACCACTCAGACGACTCCAGCCAAGTTCAGTTTGCATTTAAACATTTTCTGTTGGACTTAAAGGACAACTCTGGCGCAAAATGAACCCAGGGGTTAATTACACATTGGTACCAAGTGGACCGTTCTCTGGGAAATGTTTTCATGCTAATTGACTGTGCCCAGTGTAGTGCAAACTGATAATTACCTTATAACGCTAGTTGTGAGGGCATGGATAAAGTAAAAATGAATCGCTTTTTTATGCCCCTAACAAGGCTCAAAATAGCACCACACTTCCACTGTAGCATAATGAGGCTCCCTACATGCAAACCGAAGCATTGAGTACTTTGTAAGTGTACAGAAAGTTTATTTTAAAAATTGTTTAAAAGACCGTTCCGTTTGCGTGTACAGCCAGGTGCCATCTTCAGAAAAACAGACTCAATCAGTCGAACCACGAACGCCGTGCTACGTGATATGAACTGTGACTTGGAATCTCCCATGGCAAGAGATGTTGTGGTCATTCACGCAGATCAATGAGCAAGAGTTAACAGCTGGCGATGGAAACTAAAATCAAACACAATTTGCTTACAGTTCAGCTCACGTAGCACGGAGCTTGTGGTTTGACTGGTCGAGTTTGTTTTTCGAAGATGGCGCCTGGCTGTATACACGAACGGTACTATCTTTTAATTTATTTTATTAATAAACTGTCTGTACACTTACAAAGTTCTCAATGCTTCGGTTTGCATGTAGGGACCCTCATTATGATACCGTGGAAGTGTGGTGCTATTTTGAGCCTTGCTAGTGGTATAAAATTGAGATTTATTTTTACTTCATCCATGCCCTCACAACTAGCGATATAAGGAAATTATCAGTTCGCACTGAAACTGGGCACATTCGAATAGCATGAAAACATATCCCAGAGAACCGTCCACTCGGTACCCATTTTGCACCGGAGTTGTTCTTTAAGGTGATAACAGAGGTACAGTCTCCAACTTTGCCTGTGATGGACACTGACCTTAGCTAATTAGAATCAATCCAGTACATTTCTAGTGTATTAAAAAGTTACAAAATCAGTTAGCAGAAACAAGGGAGATATATGACTCAGCAGAAAATATTAACACTCAGAGGGCTAACATTAACACTCAGAGAGCTAACATTAACACTCAGAGAAATAACATTAAAACCCAGAGGGCTAACATTAACACTCAGAGGGCTAACATTAACACTCAGAGGGCTAACATTAAAACCCAGAGGGCTAACATTAACACTCAGAG
>JACXGM010040912.1:0-10194 GCA_016801145.1 Umbra pygmaea
ATCCCCGACCTCCGCCCTAGCAAAAACTATGCTATTTACATGCTACGTCATGATCTACTAATGTTCATATTGAACGTTATTCGAGTGTTCAATTTAGTTCCCTACAAACGTAATTGACCCTCTCATACGTTCATATTTGACTAATTTCGGTTTTACAAAATAGTTCCCTCAGAACGTATTTAATGTGATTTAGGGCTGTTTTTTACATGAGACTTTACAATTTATTCAATCAAATTGTGTGTAAAACATATTTTTTACTTTTATTAATAAAACATGTTAAATTATTATTTTTGCTATCACATGTCCTTATTGTTTCTTTACACACAATACAATTGCATTTGGTTACAATTCACAGGCTGTGTAGTGAATTAACAATGATTATTGCAATGAATGAAAATGAATTCTATTGTTTTGAAAGAAAAAACGAATATCCAGGTTCACGTTGCTGGTATAATACGCGAGGGGCTTCAGTTGCTTGTCATATACAATTTCACCACTAGATGGGAGCAACTCTTACGCAATGCAGCTTTAAGTTCTCCCACACTTTATATAAATAAAAAACGTTTTACAGTGCATACAACTGCTGTTGCATAAACTGTGCATAGAAAAAAAGTAAATGTTTAAAGTGCAACAATTTTTTTACTTTGTGCTGTATATTAACAGTTTATGGTAACACACATTATATCTATCATGTAATATAGTAGGTATCGGGTAATGATTCAAAATGTGTAAACCTTTAAGAAACCATTTTTAAAACATCTATAAACATTACATAGATAGACAGACCAGATATTCCTAACACTTTGTTAAGGGTAACTAATGCTTAAAAACATCCCAAGCTAGTGTTTGATGCACAGAATTTATTGTGTGGTTTTCCTAACCCCCATTTGGTAAATAGATTATCATGGTGGAATAGTTAGTATAACATGCTTACGTTATGCCAATTTCATCAAAACGTATTACAAAGCCATAGCAATGTCATGTCATTAAATATGATAAACAGTGATTCTGGAACAGATCTGCGTCTTCACTATCCCGTGAAAAACAGAGATTGCTAATCTGTCGTCATCATGACATATTCCCGCAAAGTATTTTGGGAATCCGCGGCACAAACTTAAGGAGCCCATGCTAACTGTCTTTTAATTCAAGTCTTAAAAATATTTTTATTTAACAGGCTCATGCACCAGTAGCTCCAACAGTGTTTTACTAGAAAGCGCATTTAGTAAGACCAGTAAATGAGTCAAAGTTTTCACAATTTAACTAATGCATTATGTGTTTGTCTTAGTAAGTTACGTTGGTTTGTTGAATTCTGAATGCATGCAGATAGAGGAGAGAGCAAGGAGTGTGGTGCTTAAAACATTAGCATTTCTTTGGACGGACGACAGTTTTCTTCCCCACATTTACAATATCCAGGTCCTGGACCCATCCATCTGTACAAAAAACCTGGGCCTGCCTGCTGAAGTTAATGAAAACTTTGTGTGTGTATGCACTAACACCAGGGTTCGAATAATGATTTAATCTTTGTGGGGGTCTCTTAAAAAAGTAGCCTAAGTAGGCGTGGCATGTGTAGATAAATAAATAGCCTAACATTGGACTTCATTCATTTGAGTTCAACGTTTATTAATACATGAGTAGAGAATCAACAATAATAACAAACCACCTTATATCACCCTGTTGCTATACTGAGTGTATGATTTTGTTGTCCTCATGGCAAAGAATGGGCTCTTCTAAGTGGTTTGGTATCCTTTGGTATTTAAATAACATTTGACTTGAGCAACCGATGTACAACATGATAAAAATCACACCCATCGCGATATGCGCCTAGCAGTAGCATAGACCTATTGCATTCTTTCGGAAAACATGTTTCTTTTAGGCTGTTTATTAACATAAATGTTGTGATATATATTAAAGGAAAAATGCATTTTTTGTGATCTAAATATTGGTGCTGATTTTTAGAGACCCCCACAGGTGTATGATTTGACTGCTTTCATGTGAGCTCCCACTTAATATCATGTAGTTGTCTATATAGGTGCTGGAAGTTGGGCAACAGCCAACAGGTTGACGTCCCGCCGGCCCTTGACCAGTCGCTATGCTCATAAGGATCCAGTCCTTTCATTCCCTTTTTTTTCTCATCATATCTCATCTTTGCATTAGGATTTAGTTTTAGGTGGTTACAGGTAACGTTAGCTAACATAAACATAGCCTACCGGCTGCAAAATTACACCAAGACAATTAGAGCTATTTTATCCAGTGTAATTTATCACTTACCACTATCTTGTTTTTTTCTTATCCTCCTCTTCCTTTCTCTTTTTCCTTTTTCTGGCTTCTTGAATCATAATTTCGATTCCTGATGACTGCCAACCGAGAAGGTTTTGTATTGCCGGCAGCAGAGATCACGAGAGGGGCCCCTTGAGGGGGATCCCGATAACAGTGTCATTGCACTTTACTGCATTGACTATCAAAGGGGCGCGCACAGTTTGTTGTTGCATTTTATTCTTAACCAGTTGTTGTCCTGGGGCCCCAGGCCAGCTCGGGGCCCCAAGCAATTGCTTGGTTTGCTTGCTTTGTCACGACGGGCCTGACGATACATACACCTTATCCAGTCGCAGTGGTGTAAACTGGCAGGTTTTAATGTTGCTGAGCCCAGGATTAGCAAGTAGTAGAAACTATAAACTCATATTGCTGTGAATCTTCTCTGTAAATTTTCCTTAAAAACAAACTTCCAAAACATTGCTTCCAGTTGTCCACTAAATGTCCCCTGGGGGGCAATGCCGAACCCAGTGAGAAACACTGCAGTAGACAGTTAAGGTGACAGTTAATGAACTAAAGACACTCAAGAGACCTTTCTATTGACACCAAAAGAAAAATACCCTAGGTCCCAGCTTAACTGCGTGAACACCAGGAGGCATGAGGTGCCTAAGATGAGATGCCTAAGACAGCGCTACAGGGTGGGATGTCCACATAGCGTAGTGGGCTATGTCACTGCATTGCAGGACAGTCTATGTCTGTCAGACTATGGGTTCTCTGACTTTTTGAAGTCCAGATTATCTATCCTGCCACATCGCTCTCCAGAGATTACTTGTGTCCAGATCCAGCGCCTGTAAAATTTAATTGCGGAAGTATAGTTGGTGAATGTAATGTGACTTAAGGCTTCCGTGTTACAGGGTAACACAAAAAAAACTGTGCTACAGGGTGACAGGAAGGACAACTGATTATCCTCGCAGTGGCAGACCATGTATAACAACCTTTGCTAAACCAGACAACATTCAGACATATTTCTGAATGTTTTAACGCAGAAAGTCTTCAGCATCATCAGATACGACAGCCAACCATTATTGGACATAGCAGCAGCGATTACTCACTGGAATCCAGACTTTATTTAAACAGATCCAAGGATCTGCTTGGGAAGAACTGGAGCCAGCCTTGGACTGCTTACTACACGAAAACGCAGGAGAAGGAGATGCAGATCTGGAATCCTGGTACGGCTATGATGACGGGCTAGCTGTTCACCTCTACCTTGCATTTTACTTGCAAACGTCCAGTCACTGGAGAACAAGCTACAAGAGCTGGAGGCGTGGTTCTTATTCCCACGAGAGACCAGAGACTGCAACATAATCTGTTTTATGGAAACCTGGATATCAGATGAGGTTCCAGAGCTAGCCATCAAACCCACAGGGTTCTCTGTGCATTGAGCAGACAAAACAATGCGATCAGGGAAAATAAGGGGAGGAGGACGTGCTTTTTGTTAAATTGATTGTGGTGTGATCAGCAAAACGTACAAACACTCAGATCCTTTTGCTCCCTAGAGCTGGAATATCTTATGCTTTTAAGACCGTTCTGGCTACTGAGAGAATTTTCTCCAGTTATCGTTACCGCTGTTTACATTCCGCAGCATGTAACACAGACCGAGAGCTTAAGGAATTGTATAGTATTATCGACCAACAAGAAACTGTGCACCCTGAAGCACAGTTTTTTGTAACCAGGGACTTTAGCAAAGGAAATCTGAAGAAAGTGCTACCCAAATTCTTCCAGCATGTAACATGCAAAACGTGAGGTGAGAACTAAGTTCTGCTATTCCACATTCAAATACTCCCTCGAACCACAGCAATATCCTATTGCTACCCAGCTACAGGCAGAAACTCAAACAGGAAACAATCACATCAAGGGTGGTTCAATGTCGGTCCGATCAATCAGAAGCCATGCTACAGGACTGTTTAGATCGTACGGACTGAGAAATGTTCTGGGTCACCTCTGGAAACAACGTCGACCCATTCACAGACTCAGTCACCGGTATTATCAGAAAATGCATAGACAACGTAGCACCACCAAAAACAGTCAGAATATATTTAAACCAGAAACCATGGATTAATAATGATGTCAGTGCACATTACACATTTCCTGAATAATGACAGGAGTTGAAAGTGAGAGGACATTTCTTTTTGCTGAGTTTCTTTAATGAGTACCATTTAGCAACCAGATGGACTTTGCAAAAAAGCTGTTTAATAATCTGAAAAATACTGGTGGCATCTAGTGAACCTGCGGGGCTGCAAAAGTCCATAGCTTGGATCAGGCCCGGATCTACGGGGGGACAAAGTAGGGCATTGCCCCCCAGATAGAATCTGTGCCCCCCCAGTTCTGTTTCCCGATAAGCACAGCAAAAGCTATATTAATTAATTATGCCCCCCATTCATGAAAAATGCCCCCCCCGGTCATTTCATCCTGGAGCTGGGCCTGGCTCGGATGGTTGACATCAGCAATGATTTTTTTGGCTTTTCGGTGGCACTTGTTGTTGTAGTGTCTTCCACGGACGTGGACAGTGAGGACCTGAGGACATGTTTAGCTGAGCATTTAACCCTCCACAGGGCCTTGCAGTCAGAAACCTTATGATACCCATACCAAACATTAATGCATCATGTCAATAAACTCTCTGTGGTGCCCCTGTAGAACACAGTGAGTGCTCTCTGGCATAGACCAATCTCTCTCAGCCTCCTGAGGGTGAACAGGTGCTACCAAGCCTTCTTAACTGCCATGGATGAGTGTGGGGACCAGTCCAGTTTCTCTGAGATGTGAAATCTAAGGAACCTAAAGTCTGCGATTGTCTCCATTGATGAGGATCAGAGATCCTTTTTCACTCTTTAGTGTACAATCAGTTATTTATTTATTTTTTACGAGAGGTTTTTTGCCTGACACTTTGCCAACTACTTGCTGACCTCTCACCTGTCATCTTATTGTTGTTTGTATTTAGACCTATTACCAGTGTGTCATCCGCAAACTTGATGAAGGAGTTTGAGCTGTGGTTGGCCACACAGTCATGGGTCTACTGGGAGTATAGGAGGGGGCTAAGTATGCAGCCTTGTGGGGCCCCTTTATTGACAATCATTATGGATAAAGTATTGTTACCAATCTTCACCACCTGGGGGTGGCCAGTCAGGAAGTGCAGAACCCAGTTGGAGATAAGAGAGGTGTAGATCCAGAGCCTTGAGCTTTGTAATGATGAAAAGTGTGCACAATGGTGTTGAAGGCTGAGCTGTAGTCAGTGAACAGCATCCTCACATATGTGTTCCTATTGTCCACGTGAGTGAGGGCGGTGTGCATTGTTGTGGTGATGAAATCATCCATGGCTCTATCAATGGCCTGAAATAAGAAAAAATTACACAACACATAGCCACCCTTCAAAAAGTACCTGAAATAAGGAAAAATTACACAACACATAGCCACCCTTCAAAAAGTACCTGAAATAAGAAAAAATGACACAACACATAGCCACCCTTCAAAAAGTACCTGAAATAAGAAAAAATTACACAACACATAGCCACCCTTCAAAAAGTACCTGCGATATCAAGTTTTTTTATTCGAAAAGAAGACAGAGACATCAGCATCACCTGCAGAAGGCACTAGCAGTGAAACTAATGCCTTAACCGATATGACTGAAGCAGCAGTTCATGTGATGCCTACTTAAAAAAATAATGTTTTCCGATTGATTACTTCTAACTCGTTCGCACAAAGGATATATGCATGCAATTTTCCTGCTTTTTTAAAGAACACCACATTGTCAAAGAATCAGATATTTGCTTGTGTCATTTCATTAACATTTAAAAAAATCAAGCTCAAATGGAGTTACCACGTTTTTTAAATAGTGATTGGGGAGATTTCTTTTTGCCCATTTGTGGATTACAACAGAAGCTACTGTACAGACAAGTAAGTGCATCATATTACTTTTTCATCCCTTAAAATTAGTATCCTAATAATCTGTTAGAATTAAAATTGCTCTATGTAGTGCGTTTGTCTACACAGTATATGGTTCCTTGTTCTGCCTTCTGCCCGTGTTGTGAAGTGCTTATCAGTTTTATCTGGCAAGTTAAAAAAATAGGCTATGATAAAAATATATAAACATCATTTCAAAAATGTCACATAGGATTAGATTTTAAGCAGCAATAATTATCCTGTAACTTGTATCCGTCTATATTGAAAGCTAGAGGCTCTGACCCCTGACAGTGTCTAGCCCCCTCCCTCCTCACATCTTCACGTCGCCTCTGGTTGAACATGAACATTGATAGTAGGGCTCTTGGTAGGGCTCTAGTTTGGAATACGTTTGCAATGTTATTTTAGACATATGGTTTTGCATGTAATCCTCATACATGCCATTCTTGATGGAAAGAAGGATATTTTTTAATATGACATGTTCATTTCAGTTGGACTTGCTGGTGCATTTCATTTTCATGTTCATTTCAGTTGGACTTGCTGGTGCATTTCATTTTCATGTTCATTTCAGTTGGACCTGCTGGTGCTTGAAGCCCCATAGACAGAGTGGAGTTGCTCACTTAGACCAGTGGTTCCCAAACCTATCCTCGGGGACCACCAAATAGGCCATGTTTTTGTTTTAACCATGAAATGGCACACCTGATTCAATTAGTCAAAGGTGTAATGCAGTGGTCCTCAAACCCTTCCATGGAGGGCCTAGTGTATGCTGGTTTTTGGTCTTTCCCTTCATTTAGAGCAATTATTAGGACCTAAAATGCCAGGTGAGGGGAGATCCAAACCAATTAGTGAGCTACTCCATCAGGCTTGTACAAGGTAAAAGCGAAAACCTGCATACACTAGGCCCTCCATGGAAGGGTTTGAGGACCACTGGTGTAATGTGTAGTTGACTCATTTAATCAGTTGTGTCATTTCAGGGTGAAAATAAAAACATTGCCTGTCTGGTGGTCCCCGAGGTGAGTTTTGGGAACCACTGGCTTAGACCACTACTCCTTCGCCAACTCCTGCATGTTTGAGCAGAGAACAGTTAGGAGAAATAGGCTGCCATCAGGACCTGGTCATGATCCTCAGGATCTGCTGACTATTCACCTGACATTTCCTCTAAACAGTCAAAAAACATAAATATCAATATTTTAGGTCAAGATCACAGAAAGAAAATCTCCCTTTGGTTGTCATAGCAGCACTAACACACCTAATTCAAACTGATTTTAAAGCCTTGCCCTGTTGGATCAGGTGGGTAAGAGCATGCCTACTGGAATAAAAGTGTTAAATGGATGAGCAAACCCTAGATCACCGTGTTCCAATTTTCCTAGCACATTCCAGGTGAGTTCACGTCAGGACAGCCAACTCAAACTATAAACTTCAGGGAAATCTGGTTGCAGAGTAGATGCAATCCTGACTTTGTCAGGATCTTCAGTCTGCTGTACCAAATGATCCAAAGATTCTCACAGCTTGTCCATATAAAATGATTATCTTCTCAGGCTAATCTGTTTAATGTGATCATTTAGTCTAATTAAGTTACATCAAAGCTGAATGAATGACTGGAAGATCACAAGATGATTATGGTATTCTATATAATACAACCCAATTTAATAGCATATTCTTACTTGACTGAAACAGCACCATATTTTTATGAGGTCAACAGAAATCAACTCAATGTGTCACTGAGCAAATACACAGGTAGACTTAATGTCACCATTTGTTAACCCTATTTGGTCAATAATTAGTTCACTATCCATCATCCAACAAAACACAAGGCTACTTTATAACAAACAGCAGAGTAGGCTACTTTAAAATCAACAGAACAGTAGGCTACTTTATAAAAAACAGCACAGTAGGCTACTTTAAAAATAAACAGAATGGTAGGATACATTAAAACATACAGCTTCTCACTTTGATTTTGCTCATTAACTATTTTTTTTTCTCACAGTAACGTCTTACTATATTTTCTGAGTAAGTAGAGTAATTCAACATTAAGAATTACAGTAACTCAGCTCTTTCCTCATGTATAGATTTAGAGGTACAGATTAGCATTACTATTTAATTTATAAATACATCTAAGAAAACAATGTGATAATATTGTATAAATAGGTCTGTATATATGTAAATGAATCAAAAGTTTAATATGAAAAGAATCTGTTTCTTGTTTCTTTAGTTCCCTTCTGTATACTGTCTGTGCCACACACCACCACTGAACAAAAACAAACTTATGACTGTAGAAGTGGACAAAAGGAATTTTAAGTTTAATAAATTGTTTAATCCATTTAGATTATTTTGAATGTTCTTCAAACTTTAAGTACAAATACAAATGTGCATATAACTAATTATTATTTTTTTATGTTTATATTTGTTATTATTGTTGAATATTTGAATCATTAAATTGTGTGCCTGGTTGTTTGTCATTCAATGTAAATGTTTAATGACATTCACATTTGTAAATCTTCTCAAATGTAATAAAAAAATAATAATAAAAAATACATTCAAAAATGAATAAATCATCATGTTAGAGGAAATCCTTTTTTATTCAATTTAAAATAGTTATACCATGGGATTTATGTTAGAATATGTGGGTTTAACACTCATGACGTGCTATACGTACACAAACCATAAATGGATATGTGGCGCGTGGGGACAAAGTGGAGTGTCAAACTTGTTTTAACATCGTTATACACCAGCAAACGTCCTGCACGGACTACATGTGCAGGGAGGACTAGCTGAAAAAATCCACTGCTAGATCAAATCATTCGCAAACTTGAGACTCACCAGAAATCTTCACGAATCGGTGAACGAATCAGTGAACAAATCTTTTTAGTGAACTGAATCAAAAGACTTGTCCCTGAAAAGAATTGAAAGGCCCATTACTACTTACAAAGCCCTCCACCAACTTGCTTACAGGCGGAAATCCCGAGGGGGAAGGAGAGGACACTTCCCCCCAATCCTGTGAAAAATAGAATTTGTCCCCCCCATATATATTACTGTATTCATAACTATGTAATTTTCAAATATGAATGATGATTCAACCTATTATCATGCCTAAGTGTGTAATACACACGCTGGTTCAGACTCGCCGGGGATGAAACCACTCAATGTTAACTCGATCTAAGCCTTACCCAAACCCTTACCCTAACCTTGAACCCTCAGATACTTTGCCGTTATCTCGATCTAAGCCTTACCCTTACCCTAACCTTAACCACTCAGAAACCTTGATGTTCTCTCGATCTAAGCCTTACACAAACCCTTACCCTAACCTTAACCACTCAGAAACCTCGCAGTTAACACCATTTAACATGTATTACATTTTAATGTATTGTTTGGAAACATGGTGACAGTGAGTAAAAAAAGGATAAAAAGCATATGTGCAACACGTCTACATCGCGCTGGAATACAAAACAAAATAGATGCAAAGTGTCCACCTGGTTTTGAACTTGAAACATCTGGGATGTAAGTCACATGTCCTGCTGGTTGAGCACCTTTTTATGTTCACGCCTCGGCAAAGCAAAGCATGACACTGACACAGCAAACCCAATGGACCAGCGTTTGTATTACACGGTTAGGCGTGATACGGGGTTGCCTGATTATAGACACTTAAAAGCAAATGTTTAAGTTTTAAAATATTGCACCCAGTTATCAACAACTGCACCCACTGTACTACCTGCTACTGCCTCACCAATGCTACCTGCTACTGCTACACTACCAGTCCTACCTGCTGCTGCAATGCTACCAGTCCTACCTGCTTTTGCTATGCTACCAGAGCTACCTGCTACTGCTTCTAAATTCTAAGCTACCAGAGCGACCTGATTGTGCTGCTAAGCTACCAGAGCAACCTGCTACTGCTTCTAAATTCTAAGCTACCAGAGCGACCTGATTGTGCTGCTAAGCTACCAGAGCGACCTGCTACTGCTTCTAAATTCTAAGCTACCAGAGCTACCTGCTACT